>LIEC01011690.1:185239-261484 GCA_001925005.1 Drosera capensis
CCCTCTAAGTTAAATCTGTGAATCTAACAGTCGTGTTGATAATCAAATCTTCATTAGATGCACAACAAAAACTAAAACTAACTTATCCCTCCTTGTGAATTTTTATACTCCCTCTATTCCAATATACATGCAATATTATTTTTTATTGGGGTATCATAATTTACTTGCAATCTTTTCAATTTTGATAATCTTTTCACATAAAAAAATATCAAAATAATCAATAACTATTACATATCCATCATCTCCTTCCACAACTGTTATAGTAAACCCCACTGCCACTAAAAAATATTCTTTCTTCACAAAATCTACAAAAATTCAACACATAAAATCTTTTCCCGGTCAAATGATTATATCTAAATTGGGACGGAGGGAGCATAGTTACCGAACCAGGACCGAGGGTTTACCTGGCGGAGGCCCTGTGTCAATTGGGTCACTGGTTCAACCAATCGAGTTGGCGATTTAATCATTTTGATATTATTTTATTAATATTAATATTAATATTAATATGAAAGTTTGTATCAAAAAATAGTATTTATAAGTCCTACATAAGTAAAATTTTTATTTATGTAAATTTTATTTGTGTTTTTTGTTGAAGTTTTATATAGTTTTTTAGTAATTTTATTTTTTTTCCCGATTAAACCACCCGGATTTCACCCGGTTTGACTGGTTTGATCAGGTCAAACCGTGTCAATTATATGTCTAATTTTTTAATCGAATCGATCCAACAAAGGTATCGGGTCGCGGTTCAACCTGTTGAACCGGTTGGGTGAGTCCCGTTTTCATAACTAGGGAAGGAAGTATAACTCTTCTTGTGATGAGATAGCCGAACGATGATAGCTTACCAGCATTTCATTTTGTGTTTCATCTTGTATCCGTTAAATAAACAGCCCAAGTGTTGTACTAATTCATTTTCCCCATTCAATTCTGTTGCAATAAATTTTCCTGGAGTTAGCTCCTCTTCACTTTTAAATCCAGACAACCCTTAATTCCAATAAAAATAACGTTACACACTTTCTTTTTCTTTTTTTTTTTTTATGAAAATAACGTTACACACTTTAATTAAGATGTTTCATGTCATGCCATGGCTCTATACTCAACAAAGTCACCATTCTTCCAAGCCAAATAGCTTTTGTTATGGCAAAAATCATGCTAGCCATCGACAAGTTCATTATTCATCTTCTTCGTTTCACTTGTTGCCTTCCAAATATCTTTGACGACAGCGGCTCAGTTCTTGCCTCTTACTATAATATCTAAGCAAATTCTAGAAAAAAATATTTACGAAGATATTTGGGATAACTTTGAGATGATTTTGATGATGTGAAAATCTCATAAATATCTTAACCACTTCAGTTAAAAATCTCAAGAATTGCCCATAAATACTTGTCTCAAACCATGATAATTTCACACCTCACCAAACACCATTGCCCATCGTCGTCGGAAACCATCCTGAGCTTGGATCCGGCTATCCCTAACCCGGCCTGACCTTGCCAGAGTTTCCTCGACCACCAACAGCATGACCCGGAGTTCAACGATGATGACCAGCAACAGCCGGTCGGAATTCGACCACCATCGAAATATGACAACGACGCTACTTCACCCTGCCCGAGCCAACGTCGCCCTCGCCCACGCCCTCTCTCCTTGGAGTATAAAATGGCCACCAGCAGTCGGCGATGATAACCCCGACCTCGTCAGAGCATCCCCACTCATTCCCGACCTTTCTCTCAACGATCAGATCCGGCCGCCCCACTTATACCCCCATCGCCGTACGTTCCAGAGCTTGCCGTCGACTGCCTAAGCCAAGACACCCCAGATCCAGCCTTGCCGGAGCAACCCCGGCACCGCCCCACCCCACCTGGAGTCCTGGCCTGTTTTGGTGCTCACTCCATCATCCTTGCATCTGTAGTGGGCTTCCATGATCCAGCAGTGGTTGAACATCCCTGCATCTGATATCATCGTGGTCCTTTAACAATGGGATTGATCAAACAAAAGTGGTTTCACAATTGTATCTTCGACCAAGGTCTCGGTTCAGCTGGATGGTTTGTTCAATATTATTTCATATGTTAGTGTCGCTAAGCTCCAAAATGCACTGATGACACCAGCGTTTAAGATGACTCACACTATTTGAAGAACGTTTAAGCAAAGCGGATAAATGCTTCATTTCCTGTTCTATGGAATGCACAATACACAATCTTGCTAAGTGGGACTCCTGCTTTATCACGGCTTGTTGAGCTATTCAAGCAGCTTGAAGCTTTGTTCCCTCAAATATACAAGAATATACATGATTATGGCAACCGTTATTACGAGGGCAGCATGTTTGGGCTATACCAAGGTTCTAGTAATCATGAAGAATTGCATAATCTCATCAAAGCTACAGTGATGATACATACACTCAGAAAGGATGTTCTCTCAGAGCATCCTCTAAAGCGTAGGCAGTAGGTATTTTTGGATTTGGATGAAAAGGACATGAGACAAATCAATACGTTACTCCGTGAGGTACAAACGCTACAAAGGAGCAGGATTAAGGTTGGAATTGTTTCAAGAATTTTCCTGATCTTCTAAAAATGACAAGGTAACACACATCATTATCTTAAATTTTGTGTGTGACTTGATTTTTGTGATTGTTTGATCAGATACTTGCATGATAAATAAAAAAGTAAAATTCCGATATGCTTGACTGTCTTGATTTGCTTGTCTAAAAGGGTAACGATTCAACCTGTAGAATATTATAGAGTTTAATAACAATTCCTGAATATTTCTTGCTCTTAACGTGTGATATCCTGTGTTGGTTGATTATTATTTTTGTAACGAACTTTTATTCTTGAAAACTCAAGGGAACATTACAAAAATATAACGTGATACGAATTATGAAATGTCATGGTAGTCGCTTGCTATACATGGATTAATATTATTAATCTCACGTTACATGCCTAAAATCTTGAATTATGAACACCATGTTAGTCGCATGCTATACATGGATTAATACGATTAATCTCATGATATATGCCTGAAAATATTGAAATATGAACGCCGTGATAGTCGTTTGATGTACATGAAAATTAATGTAATTAATTTTATGGTACATGTATGAAAATCTTGAGAATCGTGAAAATATTATCATACATGGAATTAATGCGGTTAATTTCATGTTACTTGCTTGAGAATCCCGAAAAGATGAACATGAAGAAATTCTTATGAATGGCAATGATTGGGAGAGTTACGGGTCCTAGACTAACTAGGGAGGGTGAGAAACCGTTTCGCGTGTACGCTGCGGTATCAATTGAAATATAATTGATGGTCATTTTGATTAGCATTAACCGTCTTGGGTCGACTGTAGCGACCATCTTGCTTGTTTAATTGTTCCTAGTATGGCCATACTAGGGAATGTATTAAATTTTTCCGTAACTTCTCCCATGTCATTAACTTGTAAAAGTCACGAGAATCAATACGACTTGACATGAAATACATGAAAAGAATGTCATTAACTTGTAAAAGTCACGAGAATCAATACGACTTGACATGAAATACATGAAAAGCATGTCATTAACTTGTAAAAGTCATGAGAATCAATGACTTGACAAAGCTAGTCATAAACTTGTAAAAGCTACTAGAATCAGTACGACTTGACATGAAATGCATGAAGAATATGTCATCAACCTGTACAAGCCACGAAAGACAATACAACTTAACATTAAATGCATGAAGAGACTTAAAAGCTTTAAATGCCTAACTAAAGGACCAATAAGCTTCCTGTTAATAAGTTGCAGGTCCATTCTTATAGTGAAAAAATGTTGAAATGAAAATGGTTCTGTAAATAATTACAAGTAATGGTGCTTATGTAAATAAAGGAATTTTGCTTCTAATTCAAGAAACTTCATTGGGTCATGTGTCACCATATATCACCATCACTATTCACTTATTTAACAACCTTCTACAATCAGATAAAATGTACCACTAACTTCGCATTTCCTGATACAAAATTATCAAGTTTGATACCCTGTGTTGAAAACAGCAAAAAAAAAAAAAAAAGTGATGCTGTATTATATATTATCTTATTTTCTACTTCTATGATTATGAGTTTGAAGCTGGATAATTAAACATGTTCGGATAATGAGAGTAAACCGTTAGCACTTCCCTCAGAGTAAACTGGTATCATACACGTATTATATCATTTTGTATAACGGATCGCATCTTTTGTGTCAACAGTTGAGGGCCAGCCATTGCACTAATTCCGTGCATGTAACGCCTCGGCCAATCCTCGTTACCGGGTCGTTATCAAGAAATACTTTCCAGGCTCAGAACTAACCCCGTATACCAACAGTAGTCCTATGCTTTGTCCCTACTTCAAGAACGCAACGTCCTAGTTGCGACTTCAAGCACGGTACCCAACCCCAAAATGTTCCCCCGCCAGGTGGCTGGCACTGGTCCAGCACGCGGTCGAAGAGTTGCTTTGATATCATTTTGTAACGTCCTGGTCAATCCTCGCTACCGGGTTGTTACCATGAAACGCTTTTCTTTTCAGTGTGTTTTGTCCTCACTTGCAAACACCATGAGAAACTTCCCATGAGATCATCCATCCCAATATTACTCCACTTTAAGCACACTTAACTACGGAGTTCCAAAGTGATGGGCTATCGAAAAGAAAGATGCATCTTGTTGGTATAAGTAGTACTATCAAATCATTTAAATAGATCCTTACAGTGCATCATTAACTTGTCATACTGTAAACTGTCTTCATACAGTTATCGTATCATGGCGTACAAGCTATCTGCCTTTGTCCCTACAGAGGAGCGGCCAGGCAAGACACTGACTCTATGAATCACTAACTAGCTAATTTGTGAAGACAATCGTCCTTCATTAATGTATAATCATTACAGCTTTGCTTGATCACACTACTAACAAACTTCAACTTCACATCCTGGTTTTGTACAGCTATGATGAATGACAGAACCTTTACAAGCTAGAAAAAAAGCGCTCACTGAATCGAGATTATTAAAATTTACACGTATCACCAGTCGTGATAATAATCAGGTAGCCATGTTCAAATTTGTATATACCATGTGACATATACAAGTATATCAAGGATCTTCCTTGCAACAGCTATAAACAATGGGTGAAATGGGAACTTGATGGTTGAAAAGCGAAAAGTATTTTGCCCATGGACAAGTTAGGAGAAGAGGGAAATGGGGAAGAAGGATTCATGTGGCAGACTCCAACGACAACAATGATGATGTTAGGAGAACGGAATGGCCGGTGTGACAGGTAATGTAAAGGAAAAAGAAATATGTTTCAGTTTAAAAACCGTGATAAAAAGCATGGGAAAAAATCTCCATGGATGGATGGATTATGATTTACTCAGCTTGATAATCAAGAAAAGGCAGGGAAGGATCATCTGCCATCAAGTCCTCCAAATCCCATTCTGTAATGTCCTCGGCGTTCCAGCTGTTCCCAGCTCCAGAGTCGTCAATCTCTATTCTGTCGCTGCCAATTTGTTTGTACATGGAACAGTTCATACTGTTGAGTTGGCTGGTCTGAAAATGATCCACGGTCACGGCATTGTCGTGGCACCTACTAAAAATGTTATCATTTCTTGCACTTTCCTCCATGCTTGCGCTGTCGATTGGAGGAACACAGAGATCCCCTTGTAAGCCAAGATTTTTCTGATGATGGCCATTGTCATATTCCATCACATAGTGACCATAAAACAACGCATCACATTGACCTGCACGAGCTTGTGTCGCGAAGCATACATTTCCAACATCAGGAATATCAATCCCGTGGCTCATCGCCATAGGGAAAGAGTCCATGTGCTGTAACTCCATAGACGGTATGGTCGATGCTGGCAAAGCAGAACAAGATGTTGAGTTTATGTACATTGACATGATACCTTGTTGATCTTGTGTGGATATGAGATTTCTAACAGCCATCGTGTTCCTCGGGTCTGTTAGGGACGAGTCGCTTGCATTTGGGGACGGGGATGAAGAAGAGTTCTTTATTCTTTTCTTTACAGTTGAGTTCCAGAAGTTCTTAATCTCATTGTCAGTCCTTCCCGGCAAACGGACTGCTATCTGAGACCACCTAAACAAGACACGAAGAATATGTTAGTTCAGGATTCATTGCTGTGAAATTGCATAGTAGTTGAAAAAAATAGTCGGTTTAGTAAGTGTGATACGTAAAACTTTAAGCACATATAATGACATTAATCAGTGGACCCAAAAATTATCTTTCGTCTAAAAATATGATTGTAAAGCAAAATCATTAATCGAGTTTAACTCTTGGCAGCTACGAATTTTTTTGACGTACATTTTTCAACAAGAATTTACCGAAAGATCTTAACAAGTTGGTTTCACTATCAAAGAATTTACCTTAATCACGCCAAGAGAAAAAGGTATTAGGTTTCAAGATTTGTAAAAGGGAAATCCCAGTGGAGTGTCATTAACTCAAGATTCAGAGCAAAGCAAGAACTAACAAACTAAGTCATTTTAGCCACCCTTCTCACGCTAAAGGCATAGTATGTATTTTAGTTTCCTGGGACAGGATCAAGCACATATATCATGGCAACATTTTCATACATGGAACCTTAATGTGAAGGGACAGCTACATATGTGCCGACAAAGGTAACAAGCACCTTTGTCCAGATCGTCATAAGTTCGACAGGCATATACACCACATCTTAATTTTCATGCCATCGCACCATGTTTAATAATTGCAAGCTTTACGTGAGCATGCAGATTGATGCTAGTCGTTCTGTTTGGCTTGTAAGTGAACACATAAATATCCTTTTCTCTTTACATAACTGACTAAACAAGACCTGGCATGCGTTTTCTCGGGACTTGATAATCTGTATAAAGTTGGCTGCCTGAAAGATCAGCTACCAAGGTATAAATCTAAGTTAGGCATAGGTATAAAAGGGAAACCTATATAATCTATCTGTTCTAAAAGATGAAGATTGATATGATTGCTAATTCTGTTCATCAAATCCTCTTAAGAGACACACTATCATACCGCAAACAGGACCTTTCTCATTTTAGGCATGCGCAAATTATGCCCAAAAAAAAAAAAACAAAAAAAAAACATAAAACAAAAAACAAAAGAAGAAGAAGAAGAAGAAGAAAAGAAAAGACGTATCTGGCAACTCATTATCATCGAACTGTTACTACTATCCAAGAAGAGAGTAACTAGTTATACGGGATCGCCAACCAACAGAATGCAAGCAGGAGCCAAAAGCAGACCAAGACACTAGCTATTGGAAAAAACTATCAATTCTCAAATTTCTTCCATGATATGTAGTTATTATTCAGACGAGGCACGAGTTTGGTCTGTAAATTGTATACTGTTCAAGTGCTTCTTAGTCACAGGATCGAGCTTTTGCATAAACAGGTTCACTCCATTGGATATATACCCTACTAACTTTTGCTTTCCAAACACCACCATTAATTACAAGTGGCAGTATTTTGATACGTCATAGCTGTCTCTTAGAACACCCTACAATCTTTCGCTTCCCGAATCCTGTTTTAGCAGTAAATTTCCCTAAGCCGAAGGCTTTATTCACATAATAGGGATATATGTACATGAACTAACCTTTGCTTGATTTTTAGTACAGCTCCGACCACGCATTTATCTTTTTAGGCATCGTAAGGGAGGAGAATTTAACCTAAGACCTCAAGGCAAGGGGAAATGGTGGCTTGTGACGGAGCTATTCCATGCTGTCTTTTGTTAATTATGCGTTGCCTTTCGTAAGACAGAAAAGGTGGGATTTCGTCACCAGGCTTACGTCTTTCAGCCATGACAAGACAAATTACATTGAATCCATCATTTATGTACATACTCATTTGACCATTTTGCACTCAAGTTATGCAATATGCATGATATACTATAAACAAAACCATTTTCATGTGGTTCATCTATTAATAGACTTACCATTCATGTACCGCCCTTTTCTTAATCGTCACTCCTACTAAATGTGTTGACACAGACAAAAATCAACAAATGCAAGCGTGTACGTACATTTCAAATTACCTGTTACCAAGGAGAGAATGCCAATGAATAATGTGCTCCGCTTCCTGAGGCGAGAAAGCACCCCTCTTAAGATCCGGCCTCAAGTAGTTTATCCACCTAAGACGACAACTCTTACCACATCTCTGCAGTCCAGCATTCCTCGCAACATCACTCCAACTACCCTGTCCATTGGTAAGCATGTAGTTCATCAGCTTCTCGTCTTCCTCAGGCGACCATAAACCTTTCCTAACCTTCACACCATTGGCATTATTGTTTCCACTTGCATTCTTCCCAGAGGAATCCGCCGGCTTCCTCATTGTGATCTTCGATATAAGATGAACCGGCGAATCCCTTGGAGGGTAATGGCCCAAATTTGATTGATGCATAGACATGAACACTTTATAGAAGGGGACATGATGTAGTGGGACTGATGATCATGATCATGATGGTTTGTGGGGTTTGCTTAGATTAAGGGGAAGTGAAGCAAAGGAGAGAAAGCTGTGTTGGTTGATGGGTCAATCGAAAAACTGTTTCGAAGGGGACCTATATGATCGAATAAAAAGAAAAAAAGACACTTTGTAAGGGGAAAATTTGTGATCTTGTCTTTGACTCAATACATTTCTCATTTTTTGTGATCTCATTGCACATTGCTTCACTCACAAGGGTACCATATAGCTGGGATCATATATCATCCTTGGATCAACACAATAGCTAGCCATGAAAATGGAAAAAAAAAACAAAACAAAACAAAACAAAAGATAGCTGAATAACACAATATCACAAGTTTGTTTTCTAACCAAGTTATAGATTTTTGCTTCCACTGCACATAATCAACCTTCCCTCTTTCTATCTTCTTTCTCTTTTCATCTCTTTTATTCACTCCCATGTACACTTGTGTTCGAAGATAGCTGAGTAAGTTATTAAGATTAACAAGTGACTCAGATTTCGTTTATGCACTTTAAACATGTTTCTGGCATGGCTATTGCAATAGTGTGAGTAGTCGGAGACTCTAAATCATGCCTCGATAGTTACGGTTGAAACCACTAAGAACTCAACAACTATTTTTTTAGTTAGTTTGCAATGCAGATTTATATGGAAAACGGACTTTGCCATCTAAAATCGATGTGTCTAGGAGGGTATCCCCTTCATGTACAAAGGACAAGAGCTCCGTGATCCCATGGTCTTAGAAAGTATATATGCACCTTGCTAGGTCCAATATTATGTAAAATATGTTAATTTGGCACTGAGATTCAAGGTAGACATGGAGTTATTTCTTAACTCAAGGATAGTTTTTGTATGCCTTCCGACAACTCTGCCCTTTTGAAGTTTCAGATTGTTGTGAAGGTAACAACAAGATTATCCAAATTCGAGATTTTTCTTGGCATCAGACATTGACTCTTGGCGTAAAACTTATTCGACAATTAATTAATATGTATTCAGGTCATCAACGAAAAACATAAGTATAGATAAATGTCTCCAATGCTAAAGGAACACTTCGGTTTGATGAGAATGAAAACAAAACAAAGAAATAGCAAAGTGGAGCTTTCCCAATTTATCTCCAACTTTTCCAAACTCAAACTCCAAATGGAAGCTTTCATGTGTCCCCCATGGGACATACAAAATATCCCGTCATCTGGCATAAGTTTTCATCTTTACATAATAATCATGAGCATGCTAGGCCTCGGGCAAAATGATACATATTCACGAAGATATAACCCGACATTGATGCTTTGCAGTAAGACGATATGTCGGCAATTTTATTTTAATGGTTATAGGACCCCTTAAACAGAGGATTAAATCCAAGTAATGATGATTAGAAGTGGATTGTGATGGAAGCATGCCGTTCTTGCCTTCAATTTTCAGTAATGCATGGCGATCTTGATTCATCCTATGGTTTCATAACAAGAATAGACCACGAGAAAAATAAACTAACAGCAGTCCACAGATCATTCAAGAAGTAACAGAAAAGCAACGTACTATAGTCTATAGGTATGAACTATCATTTCTTCTGCTTCAATATTACTTTAAAGTTCCCCCGAAATAAATAAAACGAGTTCACCATTGTAGCATATACAGAACAATTATGTGCAACTAATGGAGATGAAAGCCGAATGACAGATTTCAAAGTTCATCAGGAGATAGTCTTCCCTGTGGCGGTAGGTGGATAACTATACTTCACCTTGAAACTGAAAGACATTTCTGATAGTCTTCACCTCGGTGGAAATGACAAAAACGACGAGTTATCACAAAGTACTTCATGTTACTGCAACCAATTCATATTACTACTACTTCACACTAATACTGTTACAAACTACTTCTTCATACTCCCTCTATCCTATATTAAATGTAATGTTTTTTTTTTTTGCCGTCTCAAAATATATACAATATTTACTTTATTTTCTTATTTGGAATCAAATTTATATTAAATTAAATAATTATGTCACCACATTCTAATAACTTTTCTCACATATTTTCACATCAATCCTCACTATTATAAAAAAAAACACAATATAGTAATCAAATTTAATTTTCATATAAAATCTCGTGCCGGGTTGGAGGGAATATATTATGGGGGATAAACCCCTTCACTCCTCGAAGAGAAAAAAGAAAGAAAGAAACATCAGCATCATGCAAAACAGGAAGTTGCTGTGGAGCAATATAAACCAAATAAATGAATAATATGGTTAGACTATAGGATTTTGCAAAAAAAAATAGTGTATTATAAGCTTCTAATATACGGGAAACTATACGCAATTATATTAGAAGCACAGCTGGTAGCTGTAGATTAAATAGCTGCAAACAGTACTCATGGGGTCGGGAACTTGGGATATATGTGATCATGGTTGTGTTTGAGTAAAGATGTATATCAACATGATATCGGTTTAGTTGTAACAACACGTTGGGCGTCTGAATTACTGCTATCCCATTTAAAGAGTTGCTGCCATGGGATAGATCAGTGCAGTATCCACACTTCGACTGCCAAAAAGGCATTCATCAAAGGGATTCGAGGAAGTAGTAAACCTGACTCTTCTACCAAAACCTTCCGATTCTAGATCAGGGAATCCAGTACAGAGGCTTCCTAATAGAGGATATTATTGAAATAATACGACTTGTATAATTAGATTTAATTTTTGATAGAGTTATTCGCTTAACATGATATCAAAAATTATTGAATTACTGTTGTTCCTATTTGCTAGATGTTAGCATGAGATAGCTCAATGACTTACGCTCAAGGAGAATACTAGACACAGAATATTTTTCTAAATCTTCTCCTGAAACCATATGCTTTTAATAGATATGATCTCTAAAAGAGTTATTTTTTCCATATGATATCAATTTTTATGTCACCAATAATGAAGCATAATCCCATAATATGTAATACTGTATTAAGCAGTGCAAAGATTTGTACTGTTTGATAGGGAAAGATATTCAAGGTGAAAAAGGAAAGGGAGTAGGGGAACAAACTTACCCTTGAAAAAGGGTACATGAAAAATGGAAGCTACTCTACTCAAAAGGACAACTGAACTTTTGTGATGCTTTGTCTTCACTGATAGTATTGCCCACCCTTTTATCTTTATCAAGCAAACACAAACCCATATCATAAAAACTGAACTAGAGTATAGGTCTCATGAGTAAACTGGCCCAACTGAGAAAGACCCTATGCACACTATTCATGCAAAGCCAATATCATTTGGCTTCTCAATATGAAAATAACTTTATCAATTGAGTAAGATTCACCATTGCTAGCTCAAGGAAAAAGGAATCCATGCTTCAACCTCCTACAAACTCTACCATTGAATAATAGGGAAAGCTCATGATTAGCATTCCTCTTTGTGCGTAGGACGAACGGTGCACGTGAACAGTGCATGAGAGGGAATTATTCGGTGGCAAGGACGACAAAGAAATATTACAAGGCCATGTCTTACGTGGTGTATCATGTATGTCGATATTCCCATAGAATACAACCTTCTGTATGACCTAGATGACGAGGTATGATCTTTAGAAACATAGAGCAAGTGACATGAAGAAGTGTGATCACGTCTCAGTTTGATTGGGAAAAAGGTCCTTGAATGACAATAGGCGACGGCATTGAAGATTAAAAAATGGTGAAAGGATTGAAATTTTACTACATTTTAACCGTAATGCTCCCACGAGATCAAGGAGATTCTCCAGTCTCCAGGGAAGTGAAATGAAAATCATTCACCTACAGTATTCGACATTTCTACGACACAGAGTCGCCTGAAACTCAATCTCCATCAGATGAACAGCTTCAACAGACCTCTCAAGCCGTTTCAGATCAAATTACTCTATCCTACTCTACCACATATCAATCACGTTATCTATATTGTGTTGGCAGTCGAATATGCTCAAGTGACTGAATTTACAGTCTACAAAGCGTTTCTATGAACGTATTCAGTTTCAACGTTTGTGATCACTTTCTTCTTCAAGCAAGCTCATAACATGAAGGATCTATTTGTTGTTAAAATATTTCCCGCTTCTGTTTTCATTTTGCAGACCATAGCGTCCAACTATCCAACTTTCTATCCTTCGTCAACCACCTATGCCTTTGATCTTTGTATGTTTTTAGTTTCATTCGAGCTCTTGCTTTCAATCATTTCAGTAGCACTGAAAAAGGATGTGTGCCTAAAATCTGATGACATATATTTAACGTACGAAAATTTTCTTGATTTGTTCCTAGATTTCACGATTTAACTCAACCAGATGAATCTCATGATTGAAATCTAGTTGCCTTTTGAAAAACCAGCATAGAATGGTCAAGGTTCCCATAAGAAAGCAGAAAAACTGCAATTCTCCCCAATGCTTTTCTGCATAAAATTGCATCCTTCAAAAGAATTATAGCAATATACTCGACAAGATAAGTAGACATTTCTCCAATGTCAATGAGTTCAAGAAGCCTTGCTACAAAACCCGAAACCTAAAAAATAAATAAATAAAAACCTATACCTCAGTTGTGAGAACATATGAAGTGACCTTCGGAAAGTCAGGCTATAAAATCTCAGTCTTCTTTTCCATTGATGACCTGATCCTGCTTGCGATGCCTCTTCTGAGCCAGTATCCGCTTGGTGCTTTCGAGAACACTGAAGAATATAGAGCCTCCAATACCAATCCACATTACCCTTGGGCCGATCCCCTGTGATACATTATACATGAGTAAATTCATCTCTGTTGGAAACATATAAAAGCAGTATTGCAGTTGCATCCGACATATAAATAGAAGGATTGCAGTCATAGCAATCAACGATTAAAATTTTGTCAACCAAACTATACCGATACAACAAACACAGACCCACGTCTATTAAAGATATCCTTGTCACATAAATATATGAGAGATGAAGAAAATAAAGGGATTGCTTGATAAACAAAATAAGTATTGAGAGGATGTGAAGTTGCTGGAAGTAAAAGAAGTGATGAGGGAACGAGTTGTGGCACTGCCATGCAAGACCAAGATCCCGACCAGATCCGGGCCCACGAGCCCTACTTCAATTTCGTGTACACGTAACCATGTAGTCCCGAGGATCTGAATTTCAAGAAAGTATTTAGTATAAGTTGAGAACGAAATCTGCAGCTACGTTTGTGACATTGACTCCTTTGCTTAATTCAACCCCAAGGACCAATAAAGCGTATGCGAAGATTATCAAGATGTGCACACAGGACAGGGCAATTCGAGTTCTGTTCATGATGAAAGGTGTGCCGTATCCCCATGAGGTGGTGATCCATCATGTGACATGGAGTGCATCTGGGGCCATGACTAGATGCGAGAGAGTTATGTTGTGTCCTGATACAAGATACTACGACTTAAATGGAAGTCTTCATCCTGGCGAACGTCTCAACCGTATCACCGAATGAACTGTGTGCCCCGTCTGTTTTGGGAATGAGCCAAATCTACAGATCACACGGAATGGTCGACCCCTGTGAACCGCTGCCCTGTTGGAACCTCGTGGCCAAGATTGGAAGCTGACCTCAAGAATGCATCGTCTTCTCTTTCATCTTCATCTTCTCTATCTACTTTTCATCATCTTATAGATAAGATGTGCAATTATATGCGGAAAGTACCAGTAAACCAGCTAGTGACTTTGTTTGCTGTTATATTTTGTTTTGTGTTTTATTGTGGTGATTTCAAGATCAAGGCCGTATTTACCTTCAAAAGAGCAGGTGCCCCTTCATCTCGGATTATAGTATTTACGCAATCGACGATTCCTTTATACTGATTTTGTGATCCCTGATAAAGAAAGAGGGATCAGGTCTCCGTCCAAACAACATTATCATACAATTGTTGCCACTCTTATAAGAAGAAAACTATTACTCCTTGTACCTGAACCATCAAGCGGGTCTTGATCACATCAAGGGGAGTAGTCACAGCACCAGTGAGTGCACCTGGAGCAAAAGGTGAAATTAGTTTTATTAAGCATTAATAACTTGTTCTAGCACTAATGCCACATCGTAGTCATAACTTATAGTGACCACTCTATCATCCTCTGGATCACATACAGCTATTACTCAAAGTTACATAGAGATACCACAGAATGGTAGATATTTCCTGTCAAGCAAGTGTCAATATACATTCAGATTTTAAAGCTTATACACTCGAAATTCCTTGACAAAATAGCCACAAAATAGTCCAGTTCCCGGGACATCCAGGATAACTTTTGTACAATATATCAGGTTCTAATTAAAATGTCTTTTGAGCAAGCAAAGCCAAGGATTTTGTTCATACCAGCGAAAGCACCGATGACAGCATTCTCAGGATCGTTCAGTTCTCTCTTTGCCTGGAAAAATGGAGTTCTGTTTAGTCTCCACTTCATTCTTCCACCATCCACATGGGAGTAAAGTTTCATGTACACTATTCCCAGTAAATAAATGAAGGCCTCAAGGGCAAGCAAATACCGACCATACACTACATTAGAATAAATCTGCAAAATATTACCGCTAGTTTGTAGCCCATCCGAAGCTGTTCATAAATGCAGAACTGTATGGCATCAAATGGCAAATCTCTAAGCAAAAAAGAACCGTATCCCTACAAGGTGAATACAACAAACATAGAATTCAGTTCAAATAGTATTCCTCAACTAAAGAGCAGAATATGGTGGTCTGAAGCATGCAAATGAGTGAGGAGAAGAACACATTATACCGCATAAAGACCTCTAAATCCCTCATTGGAAAGGATTAGGCGGACAGCATCAGGGGCAGAGGAAAATTGTCCAGTTTGCATCCGTTGCTTAACAACCTGGAAGCTTAAAGATCAATAAGACTGATACGGAATCAGCAATGGGGAAAACCCCCAGGGAGAGTGGCAATCACCTCTGTGGGTACACGGATGAGAGAAGCAGCAACCCCTCCAACAGCACCGGCAGTCTGCACTTGGTTCATTTTAGTTCAGTGGAAGCCCTCATTTATTCCAAAATTATGAAAGGATAAGATACAATAAAGAGAATACAGATTTGCTAGTTTATAAGAGCAATTTGCTAGTTGATGCAAATAACTAATAAGCTCAGCTAAAGAGAATAACGGGGGAAACGATGCAAAGACATTGCACAAAATCAGACAACACGAAATCAATGGTAAAAGAGGATGCAACAGCTCTCCCAACCATGGCTTTAAATACACCTCTAAAACTCTGATTCCACTCATTAATAAAATTAATACTAATTAAACAAAACGCTGAAATACAAAAAATTAACTAAAAATAGCTAAATTTTAAAATACAGAAACCAAAAATATTATCATAATCTTCCTGTATCATTCTCCCCCAGTTAGAGAAAACTCATCCTTTTTGTATGACTTGTTGCAGAAGATGTGACCATGAACTTTGAAGCATGTGATGAACATTAGTGAAATAGTTGTGTTCTTCGATCTCCTCGCTTTCTTCAATGAATCTCCTCCGTATGCAATATTGTCAAATTGAAAGAATGAACGCTCGCTGGAAAAGCATGATGCGGACAGGGATCATGACCTTGAGGGGGTTCAAAGCAAGACGAGATTCTTGAGATGTTGTCATATCAAAACATATATTGATCATAAGTCGATCCTGTTTCGAATTGACAACTTCTTCATGTGACTCACTTGTGATTACAGTCTCCTCCAAAGAACTATCTAACTTGAATTCGACTTCAACAGGCTCATCATTGCTATAACCATCATATATGGCTTCTCCTAATTCATCACCATGTTTAGTTGGATAATTATCAAAGATGAGATTATCAAATTCTTCGTACTCCCAAATGTCGATTTTTATATCGATACTCTGAGAAAGGATCCGACTCATATGCCCTTGTCGTTGCCTCATACCCAGATCAACAAAAGGGTTTACATCATCGTTCTCCACTTCTTTGACATCTCCGAATCCATCGTCAGAATCCACCGACTCCTCATCAAAACGAGCGTTCAGCCTAACCTCAACGAGTTATTGCTAAAATTCTTTCTCTTTCGGCTTTCCTAGATTTCTATATCTCGTAGGTCACGGGACCAACAGGTTGCTCGCTCTCTTCAGGATCGAACCCACAACCCCTACCACAATCAGCCATCAACATGTGGCTCTGATACCAAACTGATGCAAAGACAGGACTTGCACAAGATCAAACATGAAATCAATGATAAAAGGGGGCGCAACGTGGCCACATAGGGTTTATGAAATTTCAATGGCTTCATATTGGGCATTCTCCGGGTAGAAGTGATACTTGAGATCCTTCTTGAAGTCCTCCCAAGTGTCAATAGAGAAGACACCCGTTTGGATGTCATTGTAACGACGACGCCGGTTGCCAAGGAGTGGCACGAGCAAGCGGACTTGGCTCGATCCTATCTCAACAAGGCATCCAAGAAGATGAAGAAGTGGGCCGACAAGCATCGAAGGCCTTTGGAGTTTGAAGTTGGTGATCTCGTTATGGTAAAGCTCATAAAACTGATAGGACGACCTTGTGAAAGCCATGACTAAAACCGGGGGAGAATGATGCAAAGACAGGGCATGCACAAGATCGAACAACACGAAATCAATGATAAAAGAAGGCGCAACGTAACCGCATAGGTTTGTAAAATCTCAATACATAAAACTGATATGGTGGCCTTCTGAAGCCATGTCTTTAACCAGGGGAGAATGATGCAAAGACAAGGCTAAGATCGGACAATACAAAATCAATGATAAAGGGGACGCAACGCATCCACATAGGGTTTTGTGGAATCTCAATACCTTAAACTGATATAACGACCGTCCCAACGATGGCTTTAAATACACCTCTAAAATCCAGGTTTTTTAATGATCATTTATTTTTTTTATGTTAAATAATAACGTTGTTTATGATCTTTTTATATGCCTATGTGTTAATTAAATTATATATTTTTATTTTTATTGTGATTTTGTGTATTTATATGTTTTTATTTTGATTTCGTGATGTTGTGTTTTTATTAATATTGTTTTGTGTGAATGTGTGTATATATAATAATCGTAGGAGGATTTTTTCATAATCTTTTTCTATAAGAATATGATTGCTTATAATCTTTGTATAAACAATTCTTTATATTTTCTATTATAAAGATTATAAAGTTTTTTCAATAAAATTTAATATTTAAAAATATTCAGGCGATTTGAAAAAATTGATGATGTCCCATGTCTTCACGTCTCATAATTTGGCGTCTCACAAAATAGTTTTATATATATATATATAATAGATTTTTTAATAAAATTTAACATTTGAAAAGATTCAGGATCATTTGAAAAAGATTGATGACGTCCCATATCTTAACATCTCATAATTTGACATCTCACAAAATGGTTTTCTGTGTGTATATATATATATATGTTTTTTTTAATAAAATTAATATTTGAAAAGATTCAGGGTCATTTGAAAAGATTGATTGTGTCCCATATTTTAACGTCCCATAATTTGGCGTCCCATACAAAATGATTTTGTGTATATATATATATTAACTAAAAATAGCTAAATTTTAAAGTAGGAAAACAACCAAAAATACTATCGTACTCTTCCCGCATCAGGGAATACCTTGAAAATCTAATATACCACAGAAATAAACCATGCCGAAACAAACAGAAAAGCTTCAAAAGAATCACTTACAAAATGAGCAACTGCACTTAGATTCTCTGGTAACAGCTTCAACAACTTCTGTTTCGTAGGTTCATAGACACCAACAAATGTTGCAGAAGCTCTGCAAATGAAAAACAGAGGGAAAATCAAAAACAATAAAATTTTAGAAATGGTTTGCAGCTTATGCAGAAAAATTACTAAGCAGGCAATTAACATGAAAATAAAAACTTGTAAAAGTGGAGACTATTCTACATGTTTAAGCACTAAATTAGCTTGATTCTGAAATGCTCCAACCCCTATCAGATTAGATAACATCATAGTTCAATGAAGCGATGCACATAAAATAGATCAAAGATATAAGAAATAAACAGACATATGCAATTTGAAATCGCTCCCTAACACTTGTCAAAGGCACAATTATATATATCAAACAACTCAGCAGCAATCATATCCTTCCATTATGAGGTTAGTTTCAGTGCTTTACATACAGTGCAGAATGTGAAGACAGCGAGCAACTTAAAGACATGTACTTTTGCCTTATCTTGATTCAGAGGACAGATGAGATCTTAAGCATATATGAGTATGGCTATGTTAACAGCATGATTCCCATGTATAACAAAGACAACTCCAGGCAGCATCAGCAAGTTTATAGTGGCTTCAGTCATTTAGTGGATAATCAAAGAGATACAATGCAACTTGGCTGCTTTCTAGCAGACTATAGAAAGGAGTCAGGTTGTCCTACAGTTGGACTAGTCTCTACAGTTCGGAAATTTGACTTTCAAGTCCAAAGCATCATCTGGATGAGTATTGGTCACGATCAGAGTACATTTTCTTCCACATGAAATATTTGCTGTCTATAACACAATGGAGTATGTCAAGGTTTTCCAAATCGGGAACCAAACCGATACGGTTCACCTGGTTCAATCCGTTTAGTCCATGTGAAAGGTGAAGGAAGGGTAAAGGTGAACCGGTCCGGTTCAAAAACGAAACGGTTCTGACGATTCAGTCCGATTCATCGAACCATGGAGTACGTACAGTTGATCAATCAATTAGTCAGGTATATTCACTAGCACTTGAAATATAAGAAATGGGAAGAGGAGGGGTAGCTGGATTAACATAGCTACTAGAGTGATCATCTGCTACAATATCTAACTTCCACTATGCAATGAAGATATTCCAAACACATAAGAAAATACAAAATATTTTGTAAACTTTCACATTGAAATGAAAAAGTTGGAAGTTAAAAGTTCATACGGTAAAACACCAATGAGATTTCCCACCAATCCAGAATACAAGCCCTTCAATACAATTTGCCCTCCACCGCGAGCTGCCTGAAGAGAAATGATGCGCCACTTAAATTTTTGCAAGGTACTATGGAGGAAAAGAAACTAGGACAAATCCCACGGTCAACATAACTGACAAACCTTGAGGTTAGTGGTCCATATTCGATGAGATCAAGAAATATTAACTGGAGCTGGCTCAAATACATGAGTACATCATGGCCTATTCTCCAGATCCAACAACCTCAAGAGGTTGATGAAGCTTTGTATAAATCACACCTCTACGTCAAGGTGACAAAAGAAAATCATAGCAACAAGTTCTAATAGTTCACTCTGTTCTCAGTTATAATTGTTTTACTTGTCAATTTCAAAATGAATTATTGTAGCAGATCAGACTAGTTTCCACTAAATATTTATCAAGAAAAAGACATAAATATTCAAAAGCTCTCAGCACATTAAAAAATTAGAGTACGTAACAGAAATTTGATCCAGAAAAGAGACACAAATTTCACAATTCACACATAAGAAAACATGCCTGAAGACGGGTTTTTATGGTATCGATTGGATACAAAGCGGTCTCAACAACTACACCAGCAGCACCTCCAGCAATAATTCCATCTACATAAAGCAACAAATCAGAACAAAAACAACTGTAAGTGATAGTCATTTTAAATTCATTTGGATAACTATAATGTGCCTGAATGTCCCAGGTTTTCATTCATTTTCACAACCTTGTCATCAAAATTCAAAAGTGAGATGTTAAGGGGGGGGGGGGGGGGGGGGGGGGGGGGGGAAAGGCTTGTCGATGCAAAAAATTAAAGGAAAACGTAACATTGGGACACGTCGCGCTGAAGTTCAATAAACAGTTCAAGATGGTTTCACCCAAGCTTCAAATATTGACAGTAAATGTGGCACCAGTGGCAATATATTTCTCTTAAGTGTTGGAGTACCTAATATCGAATGGAAAAAGTCAAATGGTTTCTTCTCTCCAAGATTAACCGAGGCAAACCTCTTTCTTGTTCCCGATTGATGTCCTGGAGGTGTCATTAACGACCCATCTGCAAAAACAACACAATCACCAAAAATATGCTCTCAAACTGGTTTGTGCATGAAACAATTGAAAAAACCCAGTTTAAGCATTAAAACTAGGAAGTAAATAAGTGGTTAGAAGGTCACAAGTTGAAGATCCACCATGACGTTGTTGGTAACTATTTTCTGTTTAAAAATTACTCCTTCCGTCCCATAAAAATTACAACACTTGTTTTATTTGGATGTCCCACAAAAATTACAATGTTTCCTAATTTGGTAAAGAATAACATCAAATCAGTTATAGCACACCCACTAACTCCTCCCACCGTTGTTACAGGAAATCGTACTTTAGTATTATTCAATAAAAATTCAATGCACACATGAATTCCCAATCCGGATCAAAGCGTTGCAATTTTCGCAGGACGGAGGAAGTAGTATAAGGAATCTGAGATATTCTTTGGAAGAAAGGAAAGACAATAATAGAATGCCATAATTGTAGAGTTACAAGGAACCTTTTAACCATAAAAGAAAATTGTAGGTCATAACCCCAAAGAATGCAATAAGCATTTCCTCTATCATACTTCTCGTTATCTTGGTTACTTGTCCATCTTACAAAGTTGACCTTCCTGACAAACACCAAAAGAGTAGCCAACACCATCCTAAGAAAAGGTTTAAGAGCTCCTTTTTTTGCGAATATAAATCCCACTTTGGTGGTGAAAACATTGCATGTGCCTATGTTGTGGAACCAGTTGTACCAAAAATTCAGACCGATGACAGTAGGCCCATTATATTATTTATATCTCAATAGCATATGTAAAATCCCGTCACCCAATACCAATTAGGTTTGAGTTGGAACCACAGAGGTCTAAATTTATCATACTACTGCTAAAAAGTTTCCATCCAAGATGCCCATTGCCATTAGCCATCTAAATGTTTGATTATCCAATTAAACCTTTTTCTTTTTTTGCACCGCTTAAACCTCGAAGCATCAAAATGCTTAGTACTAATCCATTTTACAATCACCTTCATTACTACCAAATAAGTCATTGCGCCACAAATGTCTAGTCGATGAGGTCAGTGTGCCTACACGACCACCGAATACCAACATTCCCCAAACCCCATATGCCTCACCACCCGAATCTCGATTTCTGAACCAAAAACTACCCCAATTATCATACTCCTAATTCAAATTTTATTCTATTCTTTTATTCAAGGTTCCTCTCGGATACGAGATTGATAATCATACCTGATGATGATACCATGGGAGAGCTCTTCTTCCCTTCAATGGCCAACGTGATTGGTCCCATTTATACCACCCTATTCCCTCCTCTTCAAACTAAACTAAACTCAACCCTGTACTGCTTCTTTCACCTGTAAAATTAATTTTTCACACAGTGTATATCTCAAAATCCCCAGACTTGTCCTTGATGAGATTATCTGGATCGTTACTTTATTGAATTTAGAAAATTGAGCGAGTTACTTCGAAGAATACGATAAACTCAATGAAAAAGAGCAGAAGAAAGAGGACAGACGAGAAAGGAGAACATGTTACCCGGCGAGGAGGCTGAGCACGTTGTTCTAGGTTGCCCGGCGGATATGTGGTGGCGCCGCCGTTGATGTCGCCCGTGTTACACGTCGCACTTTCTGCTCGTTTCTGGTGGGGTGGGGCTTGTGTGATTCCGTGAGAGATCTGGGTTAACGTCTGTGCTGCAGTACGCAGCTTGTATGCTGCTGCAAGGTGCTGCGTTTTGAGGGGAAAAAAGACACTAGTTTGTTGCGTTTTGAATAATTCCATTATTTTCGTTTCAAAATATAATGAATAATTTCATTCGATATAGAAATTTATATATATGTTAATTTTTATGAGATTTGATAAAGAAAAGATATATTCTTAATGATAATCGAGTCTAAGTGAAATTTAGAAGAGAGACTAAGAGAGGAAAAGAAAAAAGATTGTGGATGTATTGTAATAAATGATGATTTATTTTGATATTTTTAAGTGTAAAAGTTACTAAATATGATATGCTAGTTATATTTTGGGACGAAATGAGTAGAAAAATATGCTGTATAATATAAGACGGAAGGAGTATTTTTTATTTTTTCCTGCCTGAAAAAAGGGCACTGTATCCGAGAATTGATCAAAGAACCATTAGTCTTCTTCGACCTCATGAAGGTCTGTTTGTCTAGATTTAAAAACTATTAAAATCAATGTGAAGGCGCTTTATAATATTACTGAGGGTGTTTGGTAGTCTATTTTTTTTTTTTTTTTGTTAAAGTCATAAGTTATTTGAAACTGTTTTTGTCCTTAACGACGAAATCAAATTGTCTTTAACTAATCAAAAATAACTTTAACTCGTTCTTCTATCAAATACCAAATTACTCATTATAAAATTATAATGATTTATAACTTGGTACAATCACTATCACAAGTGCAGTCAAATGGGTCTGAAGGAGGAAAGGAGAGAAAGAAAAGAAAAGAGAAGAAAAAAAAACAGAACTTTTTCTATTTTCGTTTCACTAATTGATGAAATAATACTGTTTGGTATCATTTTTGTTTTTTTTTTTCTGTTTCTTAAATGGATGAAATAAAAGTAAAAAACAAAAAATAAAAAAATGATATTGATAATATTTAATTTCCTTTTCTATTTCATCCGAGAATAATATTTAATATTTTTTACATAAAATCATTTTATTTTTAAATGATATTGATTTTCGTTATTGGTTTTCTCTTTCTATCAATGATTTTGATTTTTTTAATTTTGACAACAATACCAAAAAGCCCCCAAAAATCCACATTTAACCTATTCGAACCCCACAAATCAAAGGAGCTTGAATTCGACATGCAATTGAAGAGAAAAACTCAAGAATGTCAAGTTACTTTGTTGATTCATGCTCAATTCTCTGATTTCAAGCCACCATCGATGCTCGATTTTTAGGGCTCAAAAAGGTGTGAAGGAAATGATGAAAGGATGGGCATGATAGAAACACAGCATTAGACATGCTTTTTTTTTTTTTTTTTCAAACAATGCAAGCCCGTAACGCATCTATTTCGCTCCAACTTCCAACACATTTCATTTATCAAACATATATACCACTTTGATTCGGTTTAAGTGTGTGTTTGTTTCGGAGATAAGATAAAATAGGATTATTAGTATCCAGATTAATAGTCCTGTGATTATTTATCCCATGATTATCTTGATATTATTTTTTATCATATGTTTGTTCATTATGGGGTTAATAACTCAAGATAGGATTGTATAGTCGAGTCCAGTCCAGTCCAATGCCTAAATTTATCAAACAAACACAGGATATACTATTTTATGTGGAAACTAATTCATCACATTGGATTATTAATCCCGAGACTTTCTCTCACCTCGTCTCCCAACTAATTAGTCTCCATATCGAGGATTAAGTTAGTTGGGATAAATAATCCCCCACTCTATGAACTTTAAAATGTGAAACACACATTTTAAAGTTCATAGAGTGGGGGATTATTGATTTTTGAATCTAAAACCTAATTTTTCTCCAAAATCCATTAAAATTTTGGACAAAATTATCCTCATGGTGTTCTATTACAACCTCTTCCATTTCATTTTCCCAAGCTAGGCATCAAGCATCATTTACTTCTCACAATTGAATGATCATGTTATTTCCTAATTCAGGATGTCAAAAGTCTTCACCTCCATCTTTTTACCTCTCGCGTAGTTCACCTTCATGCCATCAAAAGCTTGAGATTGTTTAGATATATAAAACGTTTGGGTGTAAAAGGGGTCTCGAGACTCGGATCATTCAGAATATGAAGTAATGGGATCATTGCTTTTATGTTCATGAGTTTGATGTGGTACTTGTACGTAGGTGTCGATTCAGTGGTTCTTGCTTTGATGTTTTTGGCCATGGCTAGGATAATCAATCAGGACAATGATGGCGAGCATTGAAATAGTTTTACCTCATAAAAGAGGATTATTGCAGAGGAGGAGAGTTAGATGGAATCAATGTCGATTTTTCTAAAAGCCAATGTTATAATATTAGGATGTTAGCCACCGTAAATGAAATTATCCTTATCTAATGCAAGTAAGTGTACTCGTCATGATGTATCCATCAACAGATACAAAGTTCGTTTGCTGGCTCAAATATTCTCACAGAAGTACAGGTTGAATTATAATGAGATGTTTGATCCAACCGTTAATTAAGATCGCAATTGTTCATGTTCTTTTGACACTAGCAGCAAACAAGTCATGGAGGCTATGATGGATGGTCCGTAAATCTAAGCTTTGAGAAGCCTACTATTTATAACATTTGAAAATTCATGAATATTTCACATTTAAGAGCAATTTCAATCTTGATACTAAAATATGTGTAGGTATTATAATGATTGGACATAGTTAGAGTATTCGTAGAAATACATTGTCGTAGAAGTACGTGGGCCTGTTAACAGGGAGACAAGGTTTTGAGACGATGCAAGATCGGTTTAAGATTTGATTCGAGATTTGTTTTTATCTATTTGTTTATATATCTATAAATACCCATTTATCAGATTTATTGTGAGAGAGGGTTGTTAGAGAGATTGTTAGAGGGTTTTCTCTAGTATTTGAGCGAAACAAAAAAAGGAGATTGAGTGAGTTAAGAGATGATCATTGTAATCTTATGATTTGATTAATGGAACGTTTCTTTGTGGAGGGGTTTCTCCCTATGATTGGGTTTTTCTCATGTTAAATCTCGTGTGTTGTCATTATCGTTTTTGTTCATAGGTTCTCGGGTCTAAATTTATAACAAGTGGTATCAGAGTTCAAGGTTACATCATGAGGAGGAAATTTTGAATTTTTGTGATGAAAGATGAGATCTTTAAGATAAAGTACATCAGATCTGAATACAGATGAGGTTGCAGTAGGGACTGGGTCAGACGATGTCTCACAGTACTGAGTGCAAACTAAGGTGCAACAGTCTTGAGTGCAGCAGAGATTGTTGTTGCGGTTTAGGTCAGTGGTCTGAGGTTCAGTCAAATCGAAAATTTGAGGTTTAGAATGTGACAGTATAGGGATGTGAAAAAGGTGAGCTGTTAACATCAGTTGAGACACACATGTGACAAGCTGTCACATCAGATATTGTACAAAAGTCACGGATTCATTCCCTCAGCCTATGGGATTGTTGAGGCTCATTTAGTAAGGCTGTTGAATGAGTGATTGAAAGAGCAAGCTTGCAAAAATAATCAGAAATTCAAAGATTACTCAAGTGAGCCAAACCGAGAAGAATACATAAAGAAAGTTCACTAGTCTGCATAGAAGAACAAAAGCTGCAGCAATCCAGTTGTTGGATCTATGCAAAGATCTGGGTTTTTCATTTTTTGTATAAGTTAGCAAGATTGTATAAAGAGTTATCTTGTAAGCCACAAACAATAAGATAGTGAACTCACCTCTTGGCTTGACTAACTGGTCACCAAGGAAAGACTGGACTAATCTCTCGATTATCAGTTGATAACGAGTGTCTGAACCAGTATAAATTCTGTGTTTCTTATTTCTTTTCATACATGATATATTTAGAACTATTAAAAATTGATCACTACATCAACACATAGACAAACTCATATAGTTTGTGTCTCTGTTATAAAATACCTTAGTAGTCTGCATAGAACAGTGGTGTTCAAAGTTTTAAAATCGCATTAAGCCAAAACAATATCTTGGATCAACCTATTCACCCTTCTCTAGTTTGATCATTGGGCCTAACAATTGGTATCAGAGCCTATCTTTCCAGACCTAACAGTTTTGGAAAGAAAAGGTCATATTTTTAGAATTAAATCTGCAATGAAGTTACTGATAGTTTGTTTTATAAAGAGAATATGGCTCCTCCAAAGATACCTAAATGTTCCAACATCAAAGAGCCACCAGTATGTTTGTTCGAACAAATTTAATCAATGAAAGCTGAGGATGTTTGCACATCTTAATTCAATAGATGAGAGAATGCAAGACATCATCACTGATGGACCATACATTCCAAAGATGCAGAATCCAGTAGATGCAACCAATGAAGTGAACAAGCCAAATTCTCTATGGTCAAGAGAAGATTGGGATCTAGTACTAGTAGACATAAGAGCAAGGAACCAAATATTCAAAGCCCTTGATGATGATATGTTTGAGATAGTGGTTCATACAACCACTGCGAAAGAGGCATGGGATGCTCTACTGCTCAGAAATGAAGGAACAAATGAAATAAAGAGGAATAAGAAAGATGGCTCGATGCAGGAGTATGACCGGATCTCAATGAGATTATATGAGAACCTGACTAGCTTTTAGGAAAGGTTCAATATTCTTATCAACAATCTCAAAACCTAGGAAAGACTTTCGACAACAAGGAAGTCAACCAAAAGCTTATGAGATCACTTGGAGAAATCTGGGGAACAAAAACAACAACAATAAGAGTCTCCATAGATCATGCAAAGATGTCTCTAGCACAACTATATGGTGTGCTACACACTTACAATCTAGAAGTTGAACAGAAGAAACAAATAAATGAGGCTAGGAAGAAAACTCTAGCCTTCAAGACTCAAGAGAAAATCCTGAGGTCAATGGCAGAAGCGGAAACTAGTGATACCTCGTCTACAAACGAAAAAATACTAACTGAAGAACTTGCACTAATGGGGAAGAAGTTCAGAAAGTTATTCAAAATGAAAAACCTCAATAAGAACTTCCCCACAAAGACAAAAGAAGCAGAAAAGGAAGTCTGTTATAACTATGGCAAGGTAGGACACTTTGTTGCACAATGTAGACGACCCACATAATAATCGTCTGCACAAAAGTACAAGAAGGATCATAGCAAAGGGAATCCTGAAACAAAAGAAAGAAGTAAAGCCTATGCTGCTAAGACATGAAGTGAGACAAACTCTGATGATGAAGAAATAATCTCAAATGCTCAGCTCTCTCTCATGGAAAGAAATAATGAAAAACAACAGGTATTTGATTTTTCTAACTCAGACGTCACACTAGAGGAATTGAATGAAGCACTTCAAGAAATCTCTAAAAGAATTATTTCCCTCTCAAAGGAAAATAAAGAAAATCTTGAGCTAATTGCAAATCTCAGAGAGAAATGCAATCAAGCATATAAAGAAACCAATAGCAGCCTACTCAACACTCAAGATGAGCTAAATAAATCAAATGAAAAGGTAAAGCTTCTCAATATAGTAGTGGAGACACTCACGTTGAGAAATGCTGAGCTTCAAAAACAAGTATATACATGGAACGGAAAGACCCTGTACTTGCAGAAAATGCTCAATATGAGTCAATCCTCTCATGATAAAGCAGGGCTAGGTTTTAATGACTAGTTGAACAATAAGGTCATCACCAATAAGAAAAAGAAAGAGTAAATCACTACAAAAGTCTTGTAGAAGGGTAATGTCTCTACTATACAAAGGTGTGCAGAAGATTTTAGTCTCTACTGCTTGAATCTAAAGGGTTATAATTCTGAGCAGACGATCAGGACAGACTGATGTACAGTACCAAAAAGTGCAAAAAGTCGGAACCATGAGAAAAAGGTCAATAAAAGGGCTTATGGATCTCAGTATGCACCAAACTACTCAGTGTGGAATAGCATTTCCAAGACAACATGGATAAGGCCACACTTGAGGCATATCTTCTCATGCCCAATGCAGCAGAAGCGGTGGAAAAACTTGAGCAAATCATCCAGAACTGTAAGACCAAAGGTCTACTCTTACACCTCTGGTAAGCTTGGCCATAAATCCTTTGAATGTTGGAATTCTCATAAAAAAATTCAAGTGTGGATTGCAAAGACTAACAAATGAGGACCCATATGAGTGGGTACCATGTACGAGCTCTCTATATTTTAATACAAAAAAAACAAAGTGGAATATGGTATCATGACAATTGATGCTGAGGGCACATGACAGGAAACAACACTATTATTAAGGACTACAAAAAGGAACAGGAACCCCTGGTCATCTTTGGTGGAGGAAAGGCAGGTATACTAAAGGATATGGAACCTGTAAGCTAAGAGGTGAGTATCACTATCTCCTTGTTTTAGTTTATAAGAGACTTTCCTTTTACAAGTCATCTAAATTGTATGAAAGATAAAGAACCTAGATGCTTTGCACAAATCTGAATTCTAGACTCTGTTGCAAGACTTTGTTCTTCTGCAAACTAGTGACACTTTTGACTATATCTTCACGACTTAGCTTTCTTGAGTAATCTTTTTATTGCTAGATTGCTTCGTACTCTTTTCTTTTCAATCCATGTTCAATAGCCCTACTCAATAAGCTTCACCGGTTCCCTTTTAAAGCCTAAAGGAATGAACCTATGAAGACAATGCACTGTTCTGGCAGTCCACTCATGTCCCCCATCATCTCGTTCCTGATATTGACAGTGTAGTATCCCGAGAACCTGTGCCGTTGCTAATTTAACTCAAATCCTAACTTGAATGACTTCAAACCTCTGATCCCACCCTAGAAATCACCTTTACTGTAATCCAGTCTGTTGCAACTTCTAATCTACACCCAGTCTCTGTTATAGCCCTAGTTTGTATCCCATACTGCAACCTTAGTCTACACCCTGTCTCTATTGCAACCCTTGTCTGTACTTAGATCTGACTCAGTTTATGCCTTACCATGTTGGTCCTCGTCTATAGGCTCAGTCCTTTACCCTGAAGTCTTTGAGTTCTTTTGTTATTTATCAATGCACTAGCTGTTCATCCAAAGTCCTCTGTAGTAGTCTGCATCTGGTGGTTTGCATGATCTTCATTCATCTGCAACCGTTTGCTCACTAGCATCTGACCTAGACTGTAACTACCTACTTGACTTCTAGCCTAAACATACTAACTACATTATAACTAATACATCTAAGTTTTGTTACATCAATTTTACACAAATGGTGGGATTGTACATTCCTATCAATCTCCCCCTAAATTGATGCTAACAAAAACTTCTATGTAATACAACAAGTATATAATTTTCTTACAAATTTTGTACATATTGATAATAAGATTAATTGCGCAATCTAAGTATTATCTTTGATGCTCTTTGTCTTTGCTGCGCTTATATCTTCTTTCCTCATCACTTTCTCTGCTGCGCTTCCGATGCCTTTCCTCTGAATCTTTTCTAAAGCGTCTTCTTCATTCCTCATAAGATTATTCTCTACGATGCTTAGATCTTTTGGGCTCCTTCCCTTGTTCAGAGGAGCTTTTCCTTTTGGCCGAAGCAGATTTCTCCCCTTGAGTCTGCTGCTCCTCGTCTGCAGATTGTCTCTCCCTCTTTTTGTTAGCATTGAGGGTGGAGGTTAGTGCTTCAAGAGCAGTTCTGAGGAGATCAAATTTGATGTCATTGATGCGCATATGCTCATCAATTTTTTGATTGGTGGTCTACATTGTTGTATTGAGCTTGCGTAGTGCGGCAAACTGTTGCTCCTTGAATTTTCTGAAGTTGGAGGTGTGGATTCATTGATTGTGAAGATTCACTGATCTGTTTTGCTTCATCTGATCAATGACTCCGTCTGCTAGATCCCTTAGATTCTCCCCAAAGTTATCAAAGATTGATTTTTTGAGCTCTTTTTCTGTAGCAAGGTCTGCTGCAATCGGCTCCAATGCTTCTAGGAAATTATGAAAGGCAGTCCTGATCCATGAGTATATTCCATAGATCTCTTGATCAAGCTGGCGCAGTCGGTACTATGTTGTGTCTTCTGAGGTTGAAGAGGGAATTCTTTCCCCTTGCTCATGTGCTTAGATAGAGACGACTTCAACTTCATGTTCTTCAAAAGCTTTCTTGAGGACTTTGATAGTGAAGTAAAGACTATGTGTTCAATGTCTCTAGATGGAGTTGCTTGTTGTTCCTCTACTGTAACTAAAATAAAGTCGTCTGTATCATTTGTCTCGAATGCAGGGACAGTGAACTCGTCTGCATGTGTTGGGACTTCGATGGATCAGGTGAGTCTTTTTCAATATCAGGAAATTTTTTTGTCTGTTGTTGAGTGGCTTGCCCCTGGTCTGCATGCTCATCAAGTGGTTCTTCTGCTGCAAGAGCGATGATCAATGGTGTTTCTGCAATAGATTCGTCAGTTGAGGACTCATTATGACCTTCTTTTGCTGTTTGGAGTGCTACTGGTTCTGCTTGGGTGATAGCTGGAGGAGCATCTCCTTTAGCAGCAGATGTCTCATCTGTAACATTCTTGTCTGTAGGAGTTTCTTCAGGTTGCTCAGCTATAATTGGTGGTGCTACTTCCATTGCTTCTTCAATTGGAGAAACATCTCTTTCAGCTGCAGACATCTCTTCTATATCTTCCACTGTTGCATGAGTCTCCTCTGCTGCAAGAGGATCTTCAGGTTTCTCTGCTGCAGTTGCACTCCTTTAGTAGCTACTTGATCTATGATGTCATCTTCACCATCATGAGGGTCTTGTTGAGGTTGATCACCTCTATTACCATCTTCATCATCATCTGTTGGTTGATGTCCTCCTAGATCAGGTCGAGAGAGATATTCATAGACCTTCTCGATGGCAGCATTGATGTGTTTTTCCAGAATTCTCTTGAGTTCTGCTTCAATCTCTAAAGTGCTGACAAACTCAACGTGCCTAAGGAGTGCATGTCTGAGCCTTTTTGTCTTCAGTGTGGAGTCCTTGAATTCAAGAGCTCCATTGATCAGGAAGTGAGGTCCTTGGATCTTGTTGACCTGCTTACTTCCTTTTTTTGGAGTTCAACCAGGTGATGAATCTCCCCTTCCGCCATTCCAGTTATGTCACTAATCAATGTTTGGGATTGGGCTGGATTGATCTAGTATAGTGTTTTTGGTCCTTGAGGAATTAGCTTTGGTCTTGCAGACCGTGTAGGTCTCCTCGTAGTCCTTGCTGGTGCTTTTGGAGGTGGTGTTGGTGTTGGTGTTGATGTTGTTCTTGGCCTCTTGATATGTAGATTGTGTTGTGACACGAACTCCTGAATCAATTTGTCGCTTTCAATCTTCTTCTTCATCTTGGCTCGAGTCCTTTCTGTAAGTAGTTGGGTATCTATGATTGTCTACTACAGTAGGTTTCCCTTGACTGCCTTGACCGTCTGCATGACTGATTCAATGATCTTCTCAGGAGAGGGTTTTTCCTGAGTTGAGGATGTTGTTGTTGTCCATATGGCAGTTGCAGTGGTCAGTTGGTCATCTGCAATTGGTGAAGTTTCCATTCTATTGTCTAAGAATGGAACAATTGTTGTTGTTGTTGTTGTTGGCTTTGCTGCGAAGGATCTGATGGTGAGAGTTGGTGCAACAGAGTCAACTGAGGTTGGTTCCATCTGAAGAGCTGACATCTTGGCCTCGATTTCCTTTATTTCTTCATAGGTGTAGTCTTCTGTAGCGAGCCTCTGTCTGAACTCAGCTCGAGAGCCTTCTCTTATCTCCTGAAAGCTTACTTGGGCTTCCAAGATCAGATTCTTCAAGTCGGCATGTGCTCCTGCCTTCAGGAACTGAATTGCTATATTCGAATCATGAAGGGCGGTAATTTCAGGTACTTTTGGTGGCATTCTTGATGAAGAGGGCTCAGTTATCAGCTCACTCTGCATTATTGCAGACTGATCAATGACTTCCTCAGTCTGCACTATTGCAAACTGCGTTTCTTCTTCATTGATTATAATTTGATTTGCAGCAAGTTTGTCGGATATTGTTTCCTCATCGGAGATATGTACAATGATTTTCCTCCTTGTAGCCTTTGGTTTTGTTAACTTCTGTTGGGCTGGCTTCTTATTGGTCTGCTTCTTTGTAGATCGGGTGTGTACTACAGTAGTCTGTACTACTACAGTCTTCTGTTTGGCCTTTCGTCTGGTCTGCACTTTCACAATCTTCTGTGGCTGGTCTGCAGGCTTCTTTATTAGTCCTGAGGGCGCCTTTCCTATCTTTTTGATGTTGATTTGCTTGGATAGGTTACATGGCCTTCCTTCTTTATCTGAGAGCTTCATCTTTTGTTTGAGAAGGATTCTAATTATACTTTCGAATAGTGGTAGTGTTACCCTCATCTATCTACCAAGTTGATACATGGGTAAACTGGCCCAGTTCACTCTTGTTTTTGTAAGGATGGCACACATAATCTCCTGTTGATAGGAGGTTATTTGATTCTTGCTGAATTCTTTGGAGAGAATAGCTTTCTTCACTATATCAGCAAGTAATTTGTGTTCTTTGGATAAGAATTTCTTCATTGTTCTTATCCCCCTCATTCCATTTGTCTTGGCTGAGCATTGCTTGTCTTCCCAGCTCGACAACTTCTAATGGAATGATCCTTGTATCTTCATTTGGAAGATTGAAGTTTTGTGCATGGTCATCAGAGTTCGCCTGGATGGTTATTCCTCTTGCAGTAGAGGTGTAAGTAATTTGCTGCAGACTGTCTGTAACTTGTCCCTTCTTGATGAAGTCCAGAAGCTCATTATCATATATTGTGATTGTTCGTTCACACAGAAACTTGAGTCCAGCCTCTTCGATCAAGTCAGCTATGTCTCTGACTTCTTATTGCTCATCTCAATTTGAATTGAAGTCAAACACGATGCCTGTTTGAAGTTTAATTCTTTTTTAAGGGCTCCTCTGAGATTCAGAAGATTTCTGATTTTTCTTTGATGAACTCGATGGTGTGTTGTCCATTTTAAAGGTAATTTGAAAGAATTATGGTGTTTTGGAAATCGAATTAAAGAATTTTTCAAGAACTTAGGGTTTCGATTTCGTGCAGTAGAGCGCTCAAGAGTTTAGAGAGAGAGAGAGAGTTTGAGCGTTTGTTAGAGAGAGAGAGAGAGTGAGTGATTAGAGAGTAAAGGGATTTTCTAATTGAAAATCTATAGTTTTTATATTCGTTTGGGAAATATGACCGGTGTTAGTGTTTTTTCTAACCGTTATGCAGTAACAGTCATCAATTGACTGTTATGCGTTATTTTAGGAAACCAGTTATTTGTAGTTTTAAAACTGATTTTGTTTCCTAAAATAGATGTAGTAGAGCATTATTGATTCTGGTCTGCACTCAACTCATTGACTAAGCAGTAGTACAGTAGAGCAGTAGAGCTAGTCTGTATTTTTCATAAATAATGTTAGTCTACATTCTACACATGAAGTAGAGCAGTAAAGCATTTTTGGTGAGTTTTATTATTTTAAATCAAGTATACCCAATTCTTCTCGAAATTCAATGAACTTGTTTTCATCAAGAGGTTATGTAAAAATGTCTACAACTTGATTTTCTATTTGAATGTATTCTAATTTAATATGACCTTTCTGCACATGATCCCTGTTAAAATGATATCTGACATCAATGTGCTTGGTTCGTGAATGAAAAACTGGATTTTCTGAAATAGTCATTATAGACGTATTGTCACAAAATATAGAGGTTTTAGTGAATATTATATCACAGTCTGCAAGTTGTGACCTCATCCATAATATTTGTCGAGTACAGCTTCTAGCAGCAATATATTCGGCTTTTGCAGTAGAGGTAGACACGGTAGTCTGCTTCTTGCTGAACCATAATATTAACCTTGCTCCAATGAATTGACGTGATCCACTTATGCTCTTCTTGTCAACTGTACATCCTGCAAAATCTACATCTGAATAGCCTATCAGTATAAATTCTAAATCCCTAGGATACAGTGTAGTGAGATATCTTAGAATTCACTTTACTGCAGTGTAGTGAGATTCCTTGGGATCAGATTGATATCTTGCACAGACAAAGACTGCATATTGAATGTCTAGTCTGCTTGCAGTAATGTATAATAATGATCATATTATTCCTTTATACATTGTTTGATTTATTTTCTTTCCAAGTTCATCCTTTTCTATCTTTATTGATGTACTCATTGGGGTTTTCATATGACTAGCATTATCAAATCCATGCTTTTTAATTATGTTTTTTAAGTACTTGGATTGATTTAAGAAAATTCTACTTTTTAGTTGTTGTACTTGCAGTCCTAGAAAATATTTTAGTTCTCCCATTAAACTCATTTTAAATTTAGATTTCATTAGTTCTGTAAATCTTTCACAAAGCTTATCATTAGTGCAACCAAATATAATGTCATCTACATAGATTTGCACTAACAATATGTATTCCTTATGTTTCTTTAAGAATAGAGTGGTTTCAACCTTATCTCTTTCAAATTTATTCGGACAGAGAAAAGTTGAGAGAGTTTCATACCATGCCCTAGGTGCTTGATTTAACCCATATAATGCCTTATCTAACCTATATACATAATCTGGATGTTCATAATCTTCAAAGCCAGGGGGTTGTTCAGCATAAACTTCCTCTTGTAGCATTCCATTCAGGAATGCACTTTTTACATCCATTTGATAGGCTTTAAATCCTTGGTATGCTGCATAGGCAAAGAACATTCTTATGGCTTCTAATCTTGCTACAGGTGCAAAGGTTCCATCAAAATCAATTCGTTCTTCTTATGAGTATCCCTTAGCAACTAATCTAGCCTTGTTTCTGATGACTGTTCTATTTTCATCAGATTTGTTTCTAAACACCCATTTGCATCCTACAACTGGATAGTTTTTGGGTCTTAGTGTGAGATATCATACCTTATTTCTTTTGAACTCATTTAGTTCTTCTTGCATTGCATCCATCCAGTTTGGATCATTTAGAGCTTCTTTTATTACCTTAGGTTCTATTTCAGATATGAAACAGCTAGCGAAGCATTCTTCATTTGTTGTTCTCCTAGTCTCCACAATTGCATTCTTATCTCCTATAATATCATTCTGTGTATGTGTCTTAATCTATCTTCCTTTATCTTGTTCATTTGATTGTACTTGTTGTTGAGATTGTTCTTCTTCCTCTGCTTCAGTGTCATTACGTGTAGACGACTCTTCCTTGTCTGCAGTATTAATGACCTCTTCTGCAGCCTGTTCATTGCATGCACATTCCTCATCAAATACATTTGCATCTATTAAGAATGTTTCTTTTTCATCAAATGATACATGAACTGACTCCTCAATAATCTGTGTTCTCTTATTATACACTCTAAATGCCTTGCTCTTTGTTGAGTATCCTAACAAGGTTGCCTCATCTGCCTTAGGATCAAATTTCTGTAAATAGTTTTTATCATTGTTGTGTATATAACATATGCATCCAAAGGCATGAAATTATTTAACACTTGGTGTTTTTCTTTTCCACAATTCATATGGAGTTTTCTTATAAAGCTTGTGAATTATGCACCTGTTTTGAATGTAGTAAGCTGTGTTTACTGCTTCTGCCCAGAAGCTTTTGGATAGGTTTGTATCAGCAAGCATTGTTCTAGTTGCCTCTATGAGTGTTATGCTCTTTCTCTCAGCCACACCATTTTGTTGGGGTGTTCTAGGTGCTGAGAAGTTATGCTTAATTCCATGATCATTACAGTAGATATCTATTCCTGTCTGATCAAACTCAGTACCATGATCACTTTTAATTGTGATTACTTCTATTCCTTTTTCATTTTGGATTTGTCTAAGGAACCTTGTTAGCAGGCTACATATTTCACTCTTTTTTATGTAAGAATATTACCCAAGTATACCTGGAGTAATCATCTACTATAACTAGAGTATATTTTTTTCTGCTTAAGCTTTCCATCTCAACTTGACCAAAGAGATCCATATGCAGTACAGCAAGAATCCTAGTTGATTTTGAAGGGTTTAAAGGGATAAAGCTTGTCCTAGTCTGCTTTCCTTCCTGGCATGGTCTGCATAACTTATCCTTTTTGAATTTTATTTGTAGGAGTCCTCTTATCAGGCTTTCTAAGGATAATCTTGCTATGGTTTTGAAGTTAAGATGAGCTAATCTCTTGTGCCATAACCAATTTGTATCTTTAGCTTCCTTGTTCTTTTATGAAATCTTCAAGGTTGGATTTGTCTCCTGTCATGTGTCTTGAGCATCCACTTTCCAAGTACCATATACCCTTTTTCCTGTAATGAAACATGAAGAGCTTGTACATGGTACCCACTTATCTAGGTCCTTATTGGTTAGCTTTTGGAATCCACACTTGAATTATCTTCTTATGTGAGCTCCAGCATTCAAACGATTTTTGGCCAAGTTTGCCACAGGTAAAGCAGTAGACCTTTGGTCTTATGCTTCTCAGTGGTCTGCTCCACATGTTCTGCTGCTCTTGACATGAGCATGTGTGTCTCGAATATGGTTTTCTCCATGTTGATTTCGAGGAGTTGTTCCATACTGAGTAGTTAGGTGTATGTTGAGCTTCGTAGGGCCTGTCTCTAAATGCCCTCCTAGAGTTTCTTGCTCTCTTTTTCTCATTATATTTACCATACGTATATACAGGTAGTCTGCTCCAATTTCTTTGAGGCAGAGTAGTGGAGATCTTACTCTGTAGTACAAATCTCTTGAGAATATTGTTCCTTCTTAGTACTATTGGTGCAGCTGAGCTATTGCTACTATGCACGGTTTGTGCAGTAGAGCATTGGCGATTATGCATATATCCTGCAGTATAGGCTTTCTTCGTCTGCACCCCTACTGTAGTAGAGGTGTTCTTTTTCTGCAAGACTTTTGCAGTGGTGTGCTCATCTTTCTTAGTAATGACCTTTGTATCTTTATTGTTTTTTAACCAATCATTGTATCCTAACCCAGTTTTATCATGCGACGATTGACCTGTGTTGATCAGTTTTTGCAGATCTAAGGTCTTGCTATTCCAGGAATCTACCTGCTTTTGAAGCTCAGTGTTTCTCAGAGTAAGTGTTTCCACTACTGCATTGAGAAGCTTCACTTTTTCATTTACTTCCTTCAGATTATCTTGAGCATTGATTAGACTTTTATTAGTCTCTTTATTTAAATTGCATTTCTCTTTGAGAGTTGCAATTTGCTTAAGATTTTCTTTATTTTTTAAAAAAAGAGAAATAAAGATTTCAGAGGTTTCTTGAAGTGCTTCATTCAATTCCTCTGTAGTGACTTCTGAGTCAAAGAGATTAAATACCTGTTTTTGTTCTTCTTCTCTTGCCATGAGACACAGATGAGCATTTGACATGATATCTTCATCATTAGAGTCTGTGTTGCTCCATGTCTTTGCTGCATATGCCTTGCCTCTTTCCTTCTTAGCACTGGTGACTTTGTTGTGGTCCTTTTTGAACTTTGGTGCAGGCGAGTCTTGAGTTGGTGGTCTGCATTGAGCAGCAAACTGTCCTAGTTTGCCACAGTTGTAACAGACTTCCTTGTCTGCATCTTTGTTTTTTTGAGGGAAAGTTCTTTTTGAAGGTTCTCTTTTTGAATACCTTCTTGAACTTTTTCCCCATCAGTGCCAGTTCTTCTTATAGATCTTCTTCACTTGCAGACGAGGTGTCACTGTTCTTCTCTTTTGCCATTGATTTCAAAACTTTCTCTTGAGCTTTGAAAGCCAAGGTTTTCTTTCTTGCATTATCAACCTGCTTCTTCTACTCAACTTCAAGATTGTAAGTATGCATAACACCATAAAGAGTAGCTAGGGACATCTTTGTTAGATCTCTGGATTCTCTTACAGCAGTCATCTTTGTGTTCCAAATTTCACCAAGAGATCTCACAAACTTAAGATTGACTTCCTTATTTTTGAAAGTCTTTCCCAAGGTTTTGAGATTGTTGATGAGAATATTGAATCTTTCATAGAAGGTTGTGAGATCTTCATCAGACCTCATCGAGATCAGCTCGTATTATTGTATCAATACATCCTTCTTGATCTCTCTCATCTCATTAGTTCCTTCGTTTCTTAGCATTAAAGCCTCCCATGCTTCATTTGCGGTCTTGGTATGAACCACAATTTCAAACATGTTGTCATCTAGAGATTTGAATATTTGATTTAGAGCTTTTCTCCCAACCATCTCTAGATCCCAGTCTTCTTTGGTCCAGAGGGATTTTGGCCGTTGTACTTCTCTTGTTGAATCCTTTGGATCTGACATCATTGGAACATTTGGTCCATCCAGGACAATGTCTTGTATCCTCTCATCAATGGAGTTGAGATGTGCAAGCATTCTTAGCTTCCAGTGGTTGAACTTGTCGAAGGAGCAAGTCGGAGGTTCTCCACTGTTAGGACATTTAAGAAACTTTGGTGGTGACATTGTTGATGGTAATCTTCACACAAACAAATTGTTAGTAACTTCTTTGCAAGTATAATATGTGACCGGTTCTTTTCAATAACCGTTAAGTCTAGAAAGTCAGGCTTTGATAGAAATTTTAAGGTTCGGGTTTCAACCTAGAAGGAGGGGAGGGGTAAACAGGTTGTATAAGACTTTAATGGTCTTTTTATGCGGAATACTTATTTTGTGTAGACTATTGTTCTATGTAGACTACTTAGGTAGTTTGCAGATAACAATTGGTAGTCTGCAACAAAGATTGGTAACTCTTTGAGTTTATCCCTTTTTGGCTGTGATGATCTATTAGAAGCAATTCTAAATATCAATATAATGAAAGCAGTAGATAGACAGTATTTATACTGGTTCAGACACTTGATATCAAATGATGATCGAGAGCTTAATCCAATCTTCCCTTGGTGACCATTGTAGTCAAGCCAAGAGGTGAGTATCACTATCTTCTTGTTTTAGTTTACAAGAGACTTTCCTTTTACAAGTTATCTAACTTGTCTGAAGACAAAGAACCTAGATGCTTTGCACAAAATCTGAACTTTTGAATCTGCTGCAAGACTTTGTTCTTCTGCAGACTAGTGACACTTTCTACTGTATCTTCATGACTTAGCTTTCTTGAGTAATCTTTGAATTGCTAGATTGCTTCGCACTCTTTGCTTTTCAATCAACGTTCAACAGCCCTACTCAATAAGCTTCACCGGTTCCCTTTTAAAGGCTCAAGGAACGAACCTATGAAGACAATACACTGTTCTGCAGTCCACTCATGTCCTCCACCATCTCGTTCCTGATACACGCAATCCACTATCCATAGAAACTATGCCGTTGCTACTTTAACTCAAATCCTCGCTTGACTGACTTCAAACCTCTGACCCCACCCTAGCAATCACCTCTGCTGCAACTTCTAGTCTGCACCCAGTCTTTGTTACAGCCCTAGTCTGCATCCTATACTAGTTTTGAAGTTAAAATGAGCTAATCTTTTGTGCCATAGCTAGTTTGTGTCTTCAGCCTCTTTTGTATAGAAACATGTTATTTGTTTTGACTGTGATGAGTCAAAATCTATTTCATAGATGTTTCCTTTTCTAATTCCTAGTGGTTTGACTTTTTGGGTGATTTTGCCTTTTATTTTACATGAATCATAGTAAATGATACATTATAGTTTTTATCACAGAGTTGACTAATGGATAACTTGTTATGTTCTAAGCCTTTAAAAAAAAGCTATATCTCTAAAGCTTAAGGAACCTGTACCAATGGTTCCATAACCTTTAGTTGTACCTACTTTTCCTCCTCCCAAAATGACGAGTGGTCCTTGTTCCTTTTTGTAATCCTCAAGGATTGATTTGTTTTCTATCATGTGTCCTGAGCATCCACTTTCAATATACCATATTCTTCTATGTTTTTCCTGCATTAAAACATAGAGAGTACATGGTACCCACTCATATGGGTCCTCATTTGTTAGTCTTTGAAATCCACACTTGAATTATTTTCTTGTGGGAATTGCAATATTCAAAGGAATTGTGGCAAAGTTTACCACAGGTATAACAATGGACCTTTGGTCTTATATTTCTGAGTGGTCTGCTCCCGTTTTTCCATCTTGTTTGTTACATTTGACATGAGCAGGTGTTCCTCAAGTGTGGTTTTCTCCATGTTGTTTTGGAGATATTATTCCACATTGAGTAGTTAGGTGCATATTGAGCTTCATATGGTCTTTCATTAAATCTTTTGTTAGGATTTCTAACCTTCTGCATCTTATGGTATTTTACATCAGTTCGTGCTAATGGTCTGCTCCAACCCTTCTGGGTTTGAACAGTAGAGATCTTACCTTTCTGTTGCAGTAGATATCTCTTCTGCAGACTATTCTGTATTGTCTGTGGAGCGGAGCTTTTGCTCTACTGCTCAAGATGTGAAGTAGAGGCATCCCTCTTTTGTAGGTTTTTTTTACAGTAGTCTAGTCTACTTTCTTTTTATTGGTAATGACCTTTTCATTTGCTTTATTATTCATCCAGTTATTATACCCTAACCTAACTTTATCATTAGAGGATTGACCTGCATTGAGCATTTTCTGCAAAAACAAGGTCTTTCCATTCCAAGTATCTACTTGTATTTGAAACTAGATATTTCTTAACATGAGTGTTTCCACTACTACATTAAGAAACTTTACTTTTTCATTTTCTTCTTGTAGCTCATTTTGAGCTTTAACTAAGCTGCTGTTGGTTTCTTTATGTGCTTGGTTGCATTTCTCTTTGAGATTTGCAATAAGCTCAAGATTTTTTTTTATTTTCCCTTGAAAGGGAAATAAAACTTTCTGAGGTTTCTTGAAGTGCTTCCTTCAATTTCGCTAAGCTAGCATCTAATTCAAAAAAGTCAAATACTTGTAACTTTTCATCATCTTTAGCCATGAGACAGAGTTGAGCATTTGAGATTGTCTCTTCATCATCAGAGTCTGTATCACTCCATGTCTTTGCAGCATAGGCTTTGCTCCTTTCTTTTCTTCCAGGGGTGCCTTTGTTGTAATCCTTCTTGTGTTTTAGTGCAGATGCTACACTGGCGGGTCGTCTGCAGACTTCCTTCTCTGCTTCTTTTGTCTTTGTAGGAAAGTTTTTCTTAAGAATCCTCTTTTTGAACATCTTCTTGTACTTCTTTCCCATCAATGCAAGTTTTCTTCATATAGTCCTTGTTCACTTGCAGATGAGGTGTCACTGGTCTCCTCCTCTGCCATTGATTTCAAGATTTTCTCTTGAGCTTTAAAAGCTAGAGTCTTCTTCCTAGCATCATCTATTTGTTTCTTCTGTTTAACTTCTAGATTGTAAGTGTATAGCATACCATACAATTGTGTTAGAGACATCTGTGCAAGATCTCTGGATTCTCTTATCGCTGTCATTTTTGTTCCCCAGATCTCTCCAAGTGATCTCATAAACTTTAGGTTGAGTTCCTTATTGTCGAAAGTCTTTTCTAAGGTTTTGAGATTTTTGATGAGAACATTGAACCTTTCATAAAAGCTCGTTAGGTTTTCATCTCATCTTATTGATACCAAGTCGTACTGTTGCATCAAGCTATCTTTCTTATTCTCCCTTATTTCATTCGTCTATTCATCTTTTAGCAACAGAGCCTCCTATGCCTCCTTTGTAGTGGTTGTATGAACCACTATCTCAAACATATTGTCATCAAGAGCTTTGAATATTTGGTTCCTTGCTCTTCTATATACAAGTACCAGATCCAAGTCTTCCCTTGATCATAGAGATTTCGGTTTGTTCACTTCATTGGTTGCGTCCACTAGATCTGGTATCTTTGGAATATGAGGTCCATCAGTGATGATATCTGGCATTCTTTCATCTATTTAGTCAAGTGATTGAACTTATCAAACGAACATTTTGGGACATTTAAGCAGTTTTGGTGGAGCCATATTTTCTTTACAAAAAAAAACCGTGAATAACTTCTTTGTAGATAAAAAGAATGACCTTTTCTTTCCATAACTGTTAAGTCTGAAAAGTCAGGCTCTGATACCAATTGTTAGGTCCAAGATGAAATGTAGAAGGAGGGGTGAATAGGTTGATTCCAAAATATTTGAATTTATGTAGCAGATTTAACTTCTTTAACACTCATCCTCTGCACCCCAAACCTTCGCTTTGACTGTTTTCAAACCATTCAATAGCATTGCAGGGATTGCACATTCCTATTAGAAGGAATCAGAACTATGAAAAAGTTCCTATCTAAGCAGCACAAGTTGCTCGCGGATGTTGTCAAGAAAGTTATTTTCTCTAGAGAATTCTCCAAATATCAGATCACATCTGATTAACTGGAGATTATGTGTGCAATTCCTTTAAAGTACAAAGTAAACTGGGCAAAATTGCTCATGTATCAGCTCGCAAAGGCTCTGGCAGTAAAACAGCTTTTCTTTGGAAGGGTAATCAGCATCATCCTCAAAGAAAAGCTGAAACTCTCTGAGAAAGAAAGGAGGCCATGGACAGTGGCCAGACAAATAGACGTGAGAAAGATATGCAAGCAGCCTATCGAATTCACAAAGAAGGCTGCGATTATGCAGACTAGTATAAAGACTACAGACCACTGCAGATTACCCTTCAAAAAAGAATGAGAAGGTCAAGAAAATGTTAATCAGCAAAGCACAACCAGCCAAGTTGAAGCAGCCTAGGGAAACCAAAAGAAGACTCGTCTCGAAGACATCAGACGAGGAGACCGTTTTAGATCACCCTGCTGCAGAGTCAATTAGGATGGAAGTGGAAACATAGTCTATAGAAGAGCAGACTAGGAAACCTGTTGAGGGCTCATCCTCACAAACCCTGCCACCGAAGAAGCCAGAACTTGCAGCACTTCATGATGCTAATATGGCACTGAAGTATCTGAATCCTGGTGCAGACGAAAACCTCCAAAATCTAATCTTGGAAGCTCAACCACAAGCTCAGCTGAGACAAGAGTTCAGTGCACAAGGTTATTCAAGGAAAGAGATAGAGGCAATTGAAACCAAACTCAGGATAATGTAGACTGGCTTATCTCAAGCCACCTCTACTGAAAGTGCAATAACAATCAGGTCTGCAGCAACCGAACCCTAACCAATAATAATCATTCCAATTTCTAGTATTGGAATAGATACATCTATGACTAAAGAAAATCATCCGACAACTGCAATAGAGGTTTGGGCCACAACAACCGCTAAAGTGAAACAATCTCCAGAACAGGAGGAGATTGTTAAAGCACTACAGACTGTTCAAACCATACAGGAAAGAATTCAAAGACACAAGACCAGAACCTATGAACTCCTAGGCAAATCACAGCAAGAAGAAATGCTGAAAAAGTCACAGAAGGAAAAAATGATTAAAGAGTTCGTCAGGCAGCACAAAATCCAATTAACAGGACATCAAGGACTACCAGGCCAAAGCTGATTCCATCAGGACCAACCATATGATACAGAATAAATCCAGATGGGTCGAAGAAAGAAATTGGAATAGTTGATGGTATGATAGAAGTAGAAATCCACCAACTAGTTCAGATTCAAGAGAGGCCAACAAGAAGAAAAGACCTACGGAATCATACATCTTATTCAGTGGAGCACTTGAAGTCAAGGGCTAAACACTGAAGACAAGAAGACACAAATAACCACAACTACAGCACATCGAATTTATGTATACTCCTGAAGTGGATGATAAGCTAAAAAGAGTAGTAGATCAACATGTGAGAGCTTCAACTCTCAAGATCTATGACTATCTCTTCAGACCAACTATTGGAAGAACACAACTATCAGGAGACGACGACGACGATGATCTACCATACTCAGAAACTCATAACGACGATGATGATATTATTGATGAAATTCTCGAAGAAGGAATTCAAGAGCAAACAAAAGAAGGAGAGGCAGCAGCCGAGCTCCCAATAGCCAAGCCTTTTGCCGAAGAGTCACTAACAGAGTCTTCTATAGCAGCCTCAACTGAAGAAGGAGGAGTAGCCGAGTCTTGTAAAGAAGCAACAACAGAGTCTTCAGCAAGGGAACAAGCAGCTGAATCTCCTCCAACTGAGGAACAAGTAGTCGAATCACCTGCAACTGAGAAACAAGCAGCTGAATCTCCTGCAACTGAGAAACAAGCATCTGAATCACTTGTAGCTAAGGGTCAAGCAGCAGAATCTCCTGCAGTTGAGGGTAAAGCAGCATAATAATTTGTAGTAAACCTTCCAACTGAACCCTATAGTGCAGACTGAGACATCACTATCTAAGTACACAATTGAGGCATCACGAGCTAAGGATGCAGTTAAGGCTACTGCAGGACTGCCCAAAGGAGAATTCACACAAGTTACTACTCTAGATCTCACCCCCACATAAACAGAAAAAATAGTCATAATAGAAGAAGAATCCTAGATACTATAGAGATTGTAATAGATAAAGCTCCCAAAGAAATCACACTCGAAGAAATAAACCAGAAATGGACAAGTGATACTCCTCAGAAAGGATTTTCCCCTAGTAGATAAGGCCTATGGAGTAAAGGGAAGTGCATGAATTCTTGGAAAAAGAGGTTACGCAATAAAAAAAATGGTCATTGTGGCACATCTGACACACAAATGAGACCTCAAACAGCAGCCAAAGAACTGAAGCAAGCTCTTGACGAAGTCTAAATAATTTCAGTTCAGGAAAGACCATCATATACTACCAGAAGAACGGAGGAGAGGGGACCATCTACACATAACAAATCCTCTCCTTTAGAAACCACAGTAGAGTATAGACTTCGTCAACTGGATTAGGAAGTCTACAACATGCATGAATGGACCAAGAGGCATTCCATGAGCTTCTTGACATACTGCAACCAATTAAAGCAGGCTTAGAAGCTGAAAAGCAGACAAGAACCAAGAGCTTTGAAGACTTCCATGTAATACTCAACAACTTGGCAACAGGCCTCACAGACCAAATGCAAAGAGCCAAAGCCATGAACCTGCAATAATATAGACTCAACTCATCCAATCTCAACAAATCTAAGGGACAACACTCTGCTGATCTACTAAAAATTCAAACAGCCTACAGACCATTCAACAACAACTTACTGAGCACATCTCTAATAATGACACACGACTAGGAATGTTGGAAAACAAACTTTAAATAGAGATAGCCAAGGCAACAGATGCTAAGCAGATTACTTCTTCTGAATTAAAAGCTATCAAGATTGTCCTCGAATCCCTCACAACTGCCCTAAATGCTAACAAAAGTGGGGAGTAGAAGACACCAGACAAGACTATAGCATGGGGGAGAAGTGTGTAGTAAAGGAGAAGTCTGCAAAAAAAAAAAGGAAAAGATTGTAGAAGTCCTAAAAAGAAGACCAACAACTCAAGGTGAAGGAGAAATGTCTACAAAAAGGCCAAAGTATCAAACATCAGGTCATAGAATTCAGGGCGAGCTGTCCTATGGAGAATTAGAGGAACAGCCTCATAAGCGCAGCAGAGGTACAACAGAAGAACATCAATGCAAGAGCATCAAAGGTAAAGGTAAGTTCCTCTCGTGTTCTTTTTGTCTCAATTTTGTTTCAAAACAATGTAATCAAGATGTAAGATAAATAGTTAGCTTGTTGTTTTACTTAGGAGTTTTGTTAGCATCAATTTAGGGGGAGATTGTTAGGAATGTGCAATCCCTCCAATTGTATAGAAATTGATGAAAAAAACTTAAGAGTATTAGCAATGATGTTGTTAGTTTTCTTAGGCTAGAAATCAAGTAAGTAGTTACAGTCTAGGTCAGATGTTGGAAAGCATACGGCTGCAGATGAGGAGCATCATATTGGCCATCAAATACAAACTACTACAAAGGATTTTGGCTAAGCAGCTAAGGCATACATTGGCAACCAAAGACCTACAAATGCTTCAGGATCTAGGATTGAACCTATAGATGAGGACCAACACAGCAATGCATGAAGTGCAACAGATCTGGGTGCAGACGAGGTTGCAACAGGGACTGGGTATAGAAAAGGTCTCATAGTATTGAGTGCAGACTACAGTGCAGTAGAGATGGTTGTTGGAGTTTGGGTCAAAGGTCTGAGGTTCAGTCAAATTGAAGATTTGAGGTTTAGAGTGTGACAGTACGAGAATCTAAAGTAGGTGAGCTATCAACATCAATTGAGGCTCACATGTAAAGGAGGCATGGGAGGCTCTCCTGCTTAGGAAAGAAGGGACGAATGAAATAAGAAAGAATAAAAAAGATGTCTTGATGTAACAGTACGATTGGGTCTCAATGAGAACCTAACCACCTTCTATGAGAGGTTCAATATTCTCATCAACAATCTCAAAACCTTAGGAAAGATTTTCGACAAGAAAGTCGACCTAAAGTTTATGAGATCTTTTGGTGAAGTCTGGAGTAATAAGACCACAACAATAAGGGAATCCAGAGACATAGCAAAGATGTTCTTAGCTCAGCTATATGGTGTATTTTTCACATATAATCTTGAATTTGAGGAGAAGAAAGAAATAGATGATGTCGAAAAGAAGACTCTAGCTTTTAAAGCTAAAGAGAAAATTTTGAAGTCAATGGCAGAGGAGGAGACAAGTAACACCTCATCCGCAAGTGAACAAGGACTATCTAAAGAACTTGCCTTGATGGGAAAGAAGTTCAAGAAGCTGTTCAAAAAGAGGAATCTCAAGAAGAACTTTCCCACAAAGACAAAAGAAGAAGAGAAGGAAGTCTGCTATAATTGTGGCAAGAAAGGACACTTTGTTGCATAATACAGACGACCCAATCAAGAACCGTATGCACAAAAATACAAGGACTACAACAAAGGCAATTCTCGAAGAAAAGAAAGAAGTAAAGCCTATGCTGCAAACACATGGAGCGATACAAACTCTAATGATAAAGAGACAATATAAAACGCTCAACTCTGTCTCATGGCTAAAGATAATGAATAGCAGTAGGTATTTGCCTTTTCTGAATCAGATGCTATCTTAGAGGAATTGAAGAAAGCACTTCAAGAAACCTTAGAAAGTTTTATTTCCCTTTCAAAGGAAAATAAAGAAAATCTTGAGCTTATTGCAAATCTCAAAGAGAAATGTAATCAAGCACATAATGAAACCAATAGCAGCTTAGCTATAGCTCAAAATGAGCTAAAATAAGCAAATGAAAAAGTAACGCTTCTTAATGCAGTAGTGAAAACACTCACATTAAGAAATGTTATGCTTCAAATGCAAGTAGATACTTGGAACGAAAAGACCTTGTGTTTGCAAAAAAGGCTCAATGCAGGTCAATCCTGTAATGATAATTCTCAATTAGGGTATAATGATTGGATTAATAATAAAGCAAATGGAAAGGTCATTACCAATAAAAGGAAAGCAGAGCAGACTATTGTAAAAATCCTACAGAAGTGGAATTCCTCTACTATATATCTTGAGCAGAAGAGAAAGCTCACTGCATAGTCAGTACAAAATAGTTTGCAGAAGAGATCTTTACTACAATAGTAAGGTAAGATTTTACTACTCAAACCCAAAAGGGCTGGAGCAGACCATTAGCACGAATTGATGAAACATACCATAAGATGCAGAAGGTAGGAAATCCTAAGAAAAACCTCAATGAAGAGTCTTATGAATATCAATATGCACCTAACTACTAAGTATGGACTAATATCTCCAAAACAACATGGAAAAAGCCACACTTGAGGCAGACCTACACATGCCATATACAACAGACAATATGGAAAAACTAGAGCAGACCACTCAGAACCATAAGACCAAAGGTCCATTGTTATGCATGTGGCAAACTTAGCCACAAATCCTTTGAATGTTGAAATCCTCACAAGAAAATAATTCAAGTGTGGATTCCTAAGATTAACAAATGAAGACCCATATGAGTGGGTACTATGTACGAGCTCTCTATGTTTTAATGTAGGAAAAAATGAGAGGAATATGGTATCTTGACAGTGGATGCTCAGGACAAATGATGGGAAACAAATCCATCCTTGAAGATTATAGAAAGGAACAAGGACCACTCGTCATTTTTTGAGGAGAACAGACAGGTATAACTAAAGGTTATGGAACCCTCTTGGTATAGCTTCCTTAATCTTTAGAGATGTAGCTTATATCAAAGGATTAGAAAATAACCTGTTATCCATTAGTCAATTGTGTGATAAGAATTATGATGCATTATTTACTCATGATTCATGTCAAGTAAAAGACAAAATCACACAAGAAGTCAAATTGCTAGGAATTAGAAAAGGGAACATCTATAAAATAGATTTTGACTCATCACACTCAAAACAAATAACATGTTTCTATACAAAAGAGGCTAAAGACACAAACTGACTATGGCACAAAAGATTATGTAAGGTTCAAGATATATAACCAGAGGGGGTTGAATAGGTTAATTCAAGATTTTAGCAAATTTATACAACGAATTATATTATTGCATACCACTGTTCTATGCAGACCACTTGGGTGGTTTACAACTAACACTTGAAGGTCTGTTGCAGATACTTCAATTCTTCGAATTTGTCTTCCCTTGATGACTGGTTCAGACACTTGTTATCAATTGATAAACAAGAGCTTAGTCCAGTCTTCCCTTGATGACCAGTGTAGTCAAATCAAGAGGTGAGTATCATTATCTTCTTGTTTGTAGCTTAAGAGAAAACTTTTTTTTTAAAGCTAGTTAGCTTGTACAAAAGATGAAGACCCATGATCTTTGCACAAATTCAATATCCTGAACTCTATTGTAAATAGTGTTCATCTGCAGACTAGTGGACTCTCTTTACTGTGTCTTTCATGATTCACCTCTCTTGAGTAATCTTTGAATATTTGATTGCTTTACACGCTTGCCTTTCAATCTCATTCAACAACCTTACCTTAATGAGCTTCAACGATTCATTTTTGTAGGCTCAAGGAATAAAGCCGTTGTACAGTACTGTATCTGAAGTGACACTTAGTCACTTGTGTCCCCCAATTGATGTTGTCGGTAACCTTTCTCAGATTCCCATGCACTGTCATAACTATACCCCAAATCTTCGCTTGACTCTCTTCAGACCTTTGACCCAACCATCAACCATCTCTGCTGTACCCAATCTGCTACACCTTAGTTTGCATACTGTACTGGAAGACCTCGTCTGTACCAATCCTTTCTGTAACCTTGTATACATACAGATCTACTGCATATTGATGCATTCTGTATTGGTTCTTATCTGTAAGCCCAATATTTCTCCCTGAAGCATTTACAGGTCTTTTATTGCCCAACATACCTTAGCTATTTAGCCAAAATCCTCTGTAGTAGTCTGCATCTGGTGGCCCTCACGATGCTCCTCATCCGCAACCATCTGCTCATCAGCATCTGACCTAAACTGCAACTACCTACTTGATTTCTAGCCTAAACACACTAACTACATCATGGCTAATACTTCTCAATTTTGTTCCATCAATTTCTATAAAAATAGAGAGATTGCACATTTCTATCAATCTTCCCCTAAATTGATGCTAACAAAAATCCTAAGTAAAACAATAAGTATATAACATTTCTAACTACTAAGTTATATTGTTTGGTAAACTTAAATTAACCAAAAGAGCAGAAGAGGTGTTTAACCTTACCTTTGGTGTTCTTTACCTTTACTGCGCTGACTCTTGTGTTCTTGTTCTGATTATCTTTACCTTTATTTGCTTGGGAGTCCTTTCTTCTAAATCTCGGTGATGTTGATGTTGTCTTCGATCTTCATAATGCTGCATATTCTTGTTGTCCTATGCCCTGAGGTATGCTCCTTGTAATTCCTAGGTCTTCTTCAGTGGCATGTCTTCGCTTTACTATAGACTACCTCTCCTTCTGAGTTAGAGTCGTCTGCTGCTCTACTGTAGAGTGCTTCTCCCCCTTTTGTTAGCATTAATTGTAGAGAGTAGTGCTTCAATGGTAGTGTGTATGTTTTAGAGTTCATAGAAGACCTTCTTCTGCACCACTGGGAGTTGTGAGCAGTCCCATCCTTGCATCGTTGTTACGGATGTGTTTAGTCAGTTGTTGTTGGGTAGTCTGCACAACAGTGTGAAGTTTTCATAGATCGGCCTTTTGTTGACCGTTGATTTGTTAAGATTGGATGAGCTGATCCAGTATTGTTACATATTCATAGCATTGGCATGTTGTATTTTATCAATAGCCCCTTCAGTTAGAGTGTCGAGTGAAGTGTGAAAGTGTTCAAAGGTTTTCTTTGTGATGTTTGTTTCTTGGTCTATTTTTTAAGCAATGGGATGCAGAGTTTCAAGAAGTTCATGAAATGTATCTCTGGTCCATGAGTGCATGTCATAGATGTCTTGATCGATCCTTCGAAGTCTGTAGCCTGTGGTTATTTCTGAGGGTGAGGATGGTACCCTTTCGGCTGTTTATCTTGGCTGAATAGAGACTATCTGAATATCGTCTTCAAATGCCTCCTTTAGATTCCTGATTACTATTGGTGTCATTTAATCTAGTGTCATCTGAGTTGCAGAGATCCCACTGTACATGGGTACTTGTACCTTAGATGGTCGATTTGATGCCGTTTGCACCAATCTGGATATTGAGTATGTTGTGAACATCATCTTGAGAAGGAGCGACTTCTATTGTGGTTTGAACATTTGTCGACTGCATTCTTGTTGGCCCTTCTGCATCCTTGGATAGAGTTGCCTCAGCTATAGTGTGAGTTATTTGTGCCTCTGTTGCAATTTGAGCTAAAGTTTTGACTCGTTGGTCTTCAGCTGAATGTAGGTCCCCTGTTTGTTTCTCGAATACAGGTTGTTTTAACTTTAGTTGATTCTATTGATTGAACCTCAGCTGCTTGTTTTTCAACTATAAGGGCGATTACTACTTGTGTCTCTACTATAGATTCTTCTGTTGCGTATCCCTTAGCTTTAACTTCATCTGTGGATGGTTTCAATCCTTTGTCAGCTTCATGTCCTTCAGCAGATGACTTAACTTCTTCTTCCTCTGTAGGTTTTTCTGTTGCAGGTTCCTCAGCTTCATGTTCCTTAGCTGCTTGGTCTACTACAGAAGACTCTACTGTATTGATCTTGATTGTTATAGTCTGCTCCGATACTCCTTCTTTAGCAATCTGATCAATGATTTTGTCATAATTGTCTATAGTGTTTCGTTGTGGCTGATCACCACCATCATTACCATCACCATCATCACCTGATGGCCGAATGGTCTCCTAAATTAGGTCTTAAGAGATAGTCATATATCTTCTTGACTGTAGCTTAGACATGTTTAACTAAGAGCTTCTTTAGCTCAGCCTCGACTACAGGTGTGTTTACAAACTAAATGGGTCTGTGTATAGCGTGTCTGAGTCTGGTAGTCTTCAAGGTGGAGTCCTTGAATTTAAGTGCCCCATTGAACAGAAAATGTGCGTCTTTTGGTCTTGTTGACCTGCTGGCCATCTTTTTTGAAGTTGAGCTAGTTGTTGGACTTCGGCTTCTAACATCCCATCAGTTTCTCCAATTAGAGTCTATGATCTATCTGGATTTATTCTGTATAGGGTCTTTGGTCCTGAGGGAACTAGTCTTGGTTTGGAAGCCCTTGTTTGCCTTCCAGTTCTTGTTGGCCTTTTGATTGATAGTTTGTGTTGTGTTACAAACTCATGAATCATACCTTCCATTTCTTTCTATTGCTGCATTTCAACTTGCTTCTTCTGGTTAAGTAGTTAAGAGGTTCTAGCCATGAGGAGTTGAGCTCTTTCTTCTATGGCTAGGACCGTATGTAGGACTGTGTCTATGACCTTTTCTGGAGAAGGTCTTACCTTTGTTGTTGTGGTTGTCCATACTTCTGTTGCAGTAGTTGGTTGATCTTCTACAATCATAGAAATATCCATTCCACTGTTTGTGAATGGAATAATTATTGGTGTTGTTGGCTCTGCTGTAGTAGTTTCGATTGTGAGAAAGGGTGCAACAGAGATACCAGAGATGTCTTGAGCTGGTCCAGTCTGCAAGGCTACGAGATTGGCTTCTATTTCCCTTATTTCATCCCTTGTGTATCCTTCAACAACAAGCTTTTGTCTGAACTGAGCTCGAGGTCATTCATTAGTTTGCTCGAGGATTAAACTGTTTTGAGTTTCTAAGATGAGATTTCGAAGGTTCTCTTATGCTCCAGCTTTCAAGAACTTCAATGCCAAATTGGCATCATGGAGTGCGGTTAATACTGGTGTTTTTGGTGATATTCTTGAGGACGAGGGCACATCAATGTGCCCAATTTGCACTTCTGTAGACTGTGTCTCCACCTCCATGTGAGTTGACTCTGCAAGTGGGTGATCCAAAATAGTTTCCTCGTCTGAGGTCTGTATAAGGAGCTTTCTTCTTGTCACTTTTTTGCTGCTTCTTCTTGGTTGGTTAGGATTTTCTGACTGGTACTTTCTTGATCTGCTTTACTGTTGATCTCTTCTATACTGCAGTAGTCGTCTACATAGCCTTTCTTCTCGTCTACACTTCTACAGACTTTGGTGGATGGTCTGCAGGCTTGACAATGGTTTGCAGTGCTGCAGTCTGTTTTGTCAATTGAATAGGCTGCTTGACTATTTTCATGACATCAATCTGCTTGGCCATTGTCCATGGCCTCCCTTCTTTTTCGGATAGCTTTAGTTTTTGTTTGAGAAGGATGTTGATTAACCTTCTGAACAACGGTTGGCTTGCCTATACAGCCTTGCAAGCTGATACATATGCAACTGAGCCCAGTTGACTTTGTATTCAGTGAGAATTATGCACATGATCTCCTGTTGATCAGTTATAATCTGATCCTTGCTTAATTCCCTTAAGAGTATGACCTTCTTCACTATGTCTGCGAGCAGCTTATCCTATTTTGATTGGTATTTCTTCATGGTTCTTATGCCTTCATTCCATCTGTCTTTGGTTAGCATTGTGTTCCTTTCTGTAGTTATGATGTTTGGTGGAATTATTCTTGAGCCTTCATTCGGTAGATTGAACAATTATGCCAAGTCGTCTGATTTTATGTAAACTACAACCTTCTTTGCAATAGAGGTATATGAGATCAGTTGCAGTTGTCTGTAACTTTCACCTTCCGAATGAAGTCCAGTATTTCATCATCATAAATCCGGCTTGTTCTTTCACATAGATACTTGAGTCCGGCCTCTTCGATCAGGTCAGCTATGTCTTTCACTTCATCTGCAGCTCGATCTTTCTTGTGGGACTCTTTTGTTCTTCAGATGACTTAAGACTCTTTTGAGATGTGTTTGAAGGTGTGTTGGCCATTTTTGAAAAAGATTTGAAAGAATTATTGAGTCCAAAAATCGATTTTGAAGGATTTTTAGAGAGTTAGGGTCTTCGATTTTGTAAAGTAGAGCGCTCGAATGCTTAGAGAGAGAATGAGAGCGTTCTTAGAGAGAGAGAGAGAGAGAGAGTATTAGAGAGTAAAGTGATTTTTTTAATTGAAAATTTTCAGTTTTTATATTCGTTTAAAGATTATGACCGTTGATAGTGTTTTCTAACCATTACGCAATGCAAGTCATGATTTGACCGTTGCGTTATTTTAGGAAATCAGTTTTGTAACGTATAAAATTCTTTTCCTAAAATAGATGCAGTAGAGCAATATTACTTCTAGTCTGCTCTCCACTTGTAAATCAAGCAATAGAGCAGTAAAGAAATAATGCTAGTCTGCTTACTACATGTGCAGTAGAGCAGTAAAACATTTTGGTCATTTTATTGTTGTAAATCAAGTATTCCCAAATCCCCACGGAATTATATAAATTTGCTTTCATCGAGAGGTTTTGTAAAAATATCTGCAATTTGTTTTTCTGTTGGAATATATTCCAATTTAATGTGACCTTTCTGCACATGATCTCTGATAAAGTGATATCTGACATCAATGTGCTTAATTCTTGAATGAAAAAATGAATTTTCTGAAATCGCCATTGCAGATGTATTGTCACAAAATATAGAGGTTTTGGAGAATGTCATACCATCGTTTGCAAGCTGTGATCTCATCCATAGTATTTGTGCAGCACAGCTTCGTGTAGCTATGTACTCTGCTTTCATAGTAGAGGTTGACACGGTAGTCTGCTTCTTGCTGAACCAGGAGATCAATCTTGCACCAATAAATTGACATGATCTACTTGTGCTTTTCTTGTCAACTCTACAACCTGCAAAGTCTGCATCTAAAAAACCTATCAGTATAAAATCTGATTCCCTAGGATACCATACACCAAGGTTTGGAATTCCTTTGAGATATTTTAGGATTCTCTTTATTGCAATGTAGTGGGATTCCTTGGGATCAGATTGAGACCTTGCACAGACACAGACTGAATATTTTTTTTTTGAATGTCTGGTCTGCTTGCTGTAAGGTATAACAATAACCCTATTACTCCTCTATACATGGTTTGATTTATATTCTTTCCATGTTCATCTTTATCTATCTTAATTGATATGCTCATGGGAGTTTTCATATGCCCAGCACTATCTAAACCATACTTTTTAATTGTGTTCTTTAAGTACTTGGATTGATTTAAAAAGATTCCACTTTCTAATTGTTGTACTTGAAGTCCTAGGAAATATTTTAGTTTCACATTAAACTCATTTGAAATTTAGATTTTATTAATTTTGCAAAACGTTCACAAAACTTATTATTAGTGCAACCAAATATAATATCATCAACATAGATTTGCACTAATAATATATATTCCTTATGCTTCTTGAGGAGTAGAGTGGTATCTACCTTACCTCTTTCAAATTTTTTTTCACATAAAAATGTTCAGAGGGTTTCATACCATGCCCTAGGTGCTTGTTTTAATCCATATAATGTCTTGTCTAACCTATATACATATTTTGGATATTCTGAGTCTTCAAAACTAGGAGGTTCTTCAGCATAAACTTTCTCTTGCAGCTTTCCATTAAGAAATACACTTTTTACATCAATTGGATAGACTTCTAATCTTACTAATCTTGCTACAGGGGCAAAGGTTTCATCAAATTCTATTCCTTCTATTTTTGAGTATCCCTTAGCAAGTAATCTAGCTTTGTTTCTGATCACTATTCTATTTTTCTCAGATTTGTCTTTAAATACCCATTTGTAGCCTACAACTGGATAGTTCTTGGGTCTTGGTGTTAGATGCCATACCTCTTTTTTTTTTTTTTGGAACTCATTTAGTTCTTTTTGCATCGCATCTACCCAGTTTGGATCATCTAAGGCTTCATTTATTGTCCTAAGTTCTATTTCTGATATAAAGCATGCAGACATGCATTCTCTATTTGTTGCTCTTCTAGTCTGCATATGTGTATCCTTATCTCCAATGATATCATTGTGTGTACGTGCCTTGATCCATCTTTTTTATCTTGTTCATTAATTTCCAGCTGTTGTTGAGTTTGTTCTTCAGTCTCTGTTGCATTATCATTGTGTGCAGACGACTCTTCCTTGTCTGCAGCTTTAATGACCTTTTCTGTAGCCTGTTCATTAGAAGCACATTCCTCATCAAATATATTTGCATCTCTTATGAATATTTCTTATTCATCAAATGGTACGTGAACTGACTCCTCAACAGTTTGTGTTCTTTTATTGCACACTCTAAAATCTTTGCTATTTGTAAAATATCCTAAGAAAGTTCTCTCATCTGTCTTAGGATCAAATTTCTGTATGTAGCTTTTGTCATTATTGTGTATATAACATATGAATCCAAAAGCATGAAAGCATTTTAAACTTGGTGTCTTTCCTTTCCACAATTCATGGGGTGTCTTTTTATATAGCTGGTGAATTGTGCATGTATTCTGAGTATAGCAAGTTGTATTAACTGCTTTCGCCTAAAAGTTTTTAGATAAGTTTGTATGAGAAAGCATTGTCCTAGTTGCCTCTATGAGTGTTCTATTTTTCCTCTCGTCACACCATTTTGTAGAGGTGTTCTGGGTGCTTAGAAATTGTGTTTAATTCCATGGTCATTGCAGTAGACATCTACTCCTTTTTGATCAAATTTAATGCCATGATCACTTTTAATTGTGATTACTTAGCAAAATCTATGGGAAAGTAAAGAAAGACGAGAACCGTCCATAAGCCCAAACAAGAAAAATTTCTCGGTCCAAAAACCACATCGTCTGGGGTACTAAAAAAGCAGCACATTATAGGCTACGAAGCAAGTTACCGTTGCGACCTTTCTTGAACAGAATTTGTTCTATAGGTTATACGTCCATTTTCTTCTTCAAAAGGAGACAAGAATCCAAGTCGAAGACATCTAGTTCATCAACTTAACCTTCAATAGTCGAAGATTGTCAAACACAATTTATTTTTTTTGCTGCAATCATGATACAATCGTCTCATGAAGAAGAAATTAACTTATTTCACTCTACTTCATTTCATAAGTTCATCGTGAATGAGTGCATTGCTAGTTATTTCCCGATTCAATTTTGTATTTGTCTAAGAAATCTAGTTAGAAGACCACAAGTTTCACTCTTTTTATGTAAAAATATTATCCAAGTGTATCTCAAGTAATCATCTACTATAATTAGAGTGTACTTCTTTCTGTTTAGACTTTCTACCTCAACTGGACCAAATAAATCCATATGTAATAATTCCAGAATTTTAGTTGATTCCGAAGAGTTTAGGGGTTTAAAGCTCGCTCTAGTCTCCTTTTCTTTCTGACATGGTCTACATAGTTTATCATTTTTAAATTTTACTTGTAGATGTCCTATTATTAGGTTCTCTGAGGATAATCTGACTATTGTTTTAAAGTTAAGATGAGCTAACCTTTTGTGTCATAGCCAGTTTGTGTCCTCAGCTTCTTTAGTATAGAAACAAGTTGTTTTTTTTTTACTATAATGAGTCAAAATCTACTGCATACACGTTTTCTTTTCTTACTCCTAATAATTTTACTTGTTGTGTGACTTTATCCTTTACTTGTCATGTATCTTAAGTGAATAATACATCATAATTCTTATCACACAATTGACTAATGGATAGCAAGTTATGTTCTAAGCCTTTGACATAAGCAACATTTATAAAGATTAGAACATGTACCAAGGGTTCCATAACCTTTAGTTGTACCCCGTTTTCCTCCTCCAAATATGACGAGAGGTCCTTGCTCCTTTTTGTAGTCTTCAAGGATTAATTTGTTCCATGTCATGTGTCCTGAGCATCCACTGTCCAGATACCATATACCTCTTTGTCTTCCCCACAATACAAACATAGAGAGCTTGTACATGATACTCATTCATATGGGTCCTTATTGGTTATCTTTTGGAATCCACACTTGAATTATCTTCTTGTGGGAATTCCAACACTCAAAGGAAGTATGGCCAAGTTTGACATAGGTAAAGCAATAAACCTTTGGTCTTGTGCTTATTAGTGGCCTGCTCCACTTAGTCTGCTGCATATGACATGAGCAGATATGTCTAGAGTGTGGCCTTCTCCAAGTTGTTTTGGAGAAGTTGTTCCATACTGAGTAGTTAGGTGCATACTAAGCTTCATAAAACCTTTTATTGAATCCCTTTTTAAGATTCTTGGCCTTCTGTAGCTTATGATCAACTTGTACTGATGTTCTACTACAGCCCTAGTAAGAGGACTTCTACAAGAAAATATAGCCAAATTATCCTCAGAAAACCTAGTAAGTGGACTTCCACAAGTGAAGTTAAAAAATGATAAACTATACAAACCATGTCAAGAAGGAAAACAGACAAGAGCAAGCATTTCTAAATTCATCAGAATCAAAAAGAATTCTTGAATTGTTACCTATGGATCTTTTTGGTCTGATAGAGATAGAAAGGTTAAGTAGAAAGAAGTATACTTCAGTTATAATAGATGATTACTCAAGATACACATGGGTAATGTTCCTACATAAAAGAGTAAAACTTGTAGTCTGCTGATTAGATTTTTAAGACAAATTCAAAATGAAAAAAGGAATTGAGGTAATCACAATTAAAAGTGATCATGGCACTGAATTTGATCAAACAGGAGTAGATATCTACTATAATGTTCACGGAATAGAACATAATTTCTCAACACCAATAACGCCTTAATAAAATGGTGTAGCTGAAAGGAAAAATAAGACACTTATAGAAGCAGCAAGGACAATGCTTGCTGATGCAAATTTGCCTAAACGTTTTTGGGCAGAAGTAGTAAACACAGCTTGCTGCACTCAAAACAGATGCACTATATACAAACAAAATAGAAAGACTCCCTATGAATTATGGAAAGGAAAGACACTAAGTGTCAAATACTTCCATGTTTTTGGATGCAAATGCTATTTACATAACAATGACAAAATCTATCTAGGGAAATTTGATCATAAGATAGACGAGAAAACCTTCTTAGGATATTCCACAACCAGTAAAGCTTTTAGAGTGTACAATTCAAGAACACAAGCAGTTGAGGAATCAGTTCATGTATCCTTTGATAAATATAAAAATATCCATACGTGATGCCAATATTTTTGATGAGGAATATGCATGTATAGGTGATAAACAAGATGCAAATAAGAGTGTTGAAACTACAATAAAAGACAATAAGGAAAATCATAATGAAGAAGAACTAGAAAAATCAACCTCTCAACAACAACTGGAACACACAACTAATGAACAAGAAAAGAGAAGATAGATTAAGGCACACACAGAAGATGACATCATTGGAAAGCAGACTAGGAGGGAAACAACTGGAGAATGCCTATCTGCTTGCTTCATATTTGAAATAACCAAAAACTACAAATGAAGCACTAAGTGATCCAAACTGGGTAGATTTCATGCAAGAAGAACTAAATGAGTTGCAAAGAAATGAAGAATGATATCTAACACCAAGACCCAGAAATTATCCAGTTGTTGCATGCAAATGGGTATTTAGAAACAAAACTAATGAAAATGGAACAGTCATTAGAAGCAAAGGTAGGCTAGTTGCAAAGGGATACTCACAAGAAGAGGGAATTAACTTTGATGAAACTTTTGCCCCTGTTGCAAGACTGGAAGCCGTAAGGATGTTTCTTGCTTATGCTACATATCACGGTTTTAACGTCTACCAGATAGATGTAAAGAGTGTCTTCCTGAATGGAAAGCTACAAGAAGAAGTATATGTTGAATAAACCTCATGGTTTTGAAGATTTTGAACATCCAGGGCATATATACAGGTTAGACAAAGCATTATATGGATTAAAACAACCACCAAGGGAGTGGTATGAAACCCTCTCAACCTTCTTATGTGAGAATAAATTTCAGAGAGGAAAGGTAGACACTACCCTATTCCTTAAAAAGCATAAGGAACACATATTTTAGTGCAAATTTATGTTGATGAAATTATATTTGGTTTTATTAATGATAAACTTTGTGAGCGATTTACAGAATTGATGAAATTTAAATTTCAAATGAGCTTAGTGGGGGAATTAAAATACTTTCTAGGACTTCAGGTATAATAATTACAAAGTGGAATTTTCTTGAATAAATCGTTGTACCTAAAGAACACAATTAAAAATTATGGTTTAGAAAATGCAAGCCGTACACCCCTATGAGTATATCAATAAAAATAGAAAGAGATGAAAGTGGAAAGAAAATAAATCAAACCATGTATAGAGGAATAATATGATCATTATTATACCTTACTGCAAGGAAACCAGATATCCATTATTCAGTCTGTGTCTGTGCAAGGTATCAATCTGATCCCAAGGAATCCCAATACACTACGGTAAAGAGAATCCTTAGAAATCTCAAAGAAACTCCAAACCTTGGTGTATGGTATCATGGGGAATTAGATTTTACACTAATAGGATTTTCAGATGGAGGTTTTGCAGGTTGTAGAGTTGACACAAAAAGCACTAGTGGATCATGTCAATTCATTGGTGCAAGATTAATCTCATGGTTCAGTGGTGAATTTATTCAATTTATTCAATTCCTCTAGATGAATTTATTCAATTTATTCAATTTATGCAAGATTAATCTACATGCTTACAAAACCTCTCGATGAGAGCAAATTTATTCAATTCCGTGATGAATTGGGTATACTTGATTAAAAACAATAAAATTGATCAAAATGCTCTATTCTACAGGTAGAATGCAAACTAGCATTATTTTATGAGGAATGTAGACTAGAAAGGTATTGCTCTACTACATATCTATTTTTGGAATGAATATAACGTTGGAAAACAGTTTTCCTAAAATAACGCAAAGGTCAAATCAATAACTGATACTACGTAACGGCTAGAAATCTCTGGCAACGGTAATATTTTTCAATAGGTATAAAATCTGAAAGTTTTTCAATAAGAAAAATCACTTTACTCTCTCGTGTTCTTTCTCTCTCTCGAGAAATCGTTCGCTCTACTGCACAAAACTACAAACCCTAACTTTACAAAATTCTCTCAAATTCGATCTCTAAACTCAAGAATTCTTTCAAATATTTTCGAAAGTGGCCAATACTCCATCAAACACCCCCAAAAGAGCCTCAAATCTCATGAGCAACGAAGTCTACGAAGAAAATCAAAACCCTATAGACTGGCGTTGTTCTTGACTTCGAAACTCTAAGGAACGAATCCGAAGAGGTAAAAGAGATAGCTGAGTTGATTCAAGAAACTAGCTTCAAGTTCTTTTGTAAAAGAACAAGCAGAATCTATGATGAAGAAGTACACAGCTTCATCGAAAAGGCGAAGGTTGCGGAAAACTTTCAAATAATCACCTATTACTCAACAAACAAGAAAGTTGGGATTTTCATAGGTGGAGACGACTTTGGACAATATTTCAAAGTCCCAAATGAAGGTTCAATAATCATTCCATTGTAAGTGGTAGCAAACGGACGATTTTCCATGCTTAGCGGAGACCGGCAAAAGGAAGGAATCAGAGCAATAAAGAAATTTCTATCCAAGGAGCACAAATTTTCTCGAACATCATCAAGAAAGTAATTCTTTTAAGAGAATTCTCCAAAGATCAAATCACATATTATCAAAAAGACATCATGTGCGCGATTATACCATGTACCAGCTTGCGAAGGCAAAATTAAACTGGGCAAAATTAAGCTACTTTTATTCGGAAGGGTGATCAGCATCATCCTTAAAGGAAAGCTCAAACTATCATATAAAGAAGGTAGGTCATGGACAATGGCCAAACAGATAGAATTGAGAAAGATAGGCAAGGAGCCTATCGATTTCACTATGAAAACTGCAACAGTGCACACTAGCAAGGTTGAAGACCACCCACCAAAAGCAACAGCAGTGCATATTACTACAGGAATACAGACTATTGCAACAGTGAAGACTACTACAGCAGTGCAGACCAGTATAAGAGTAAAGAAATCCAAGAAAATATCGGTGAGCAAAACACAACCAGTGAAGATGAGGCAGCCAAGGGAAACAAGAAGAAAACTCATCTTACAGACCTCAAATGAGGAGACCATTTCAGACCACTCAGCTACAGAGCCGACTGATATGGAGCAAACTAGGCATCTTGTTGAGGCTTCGTCCTCAAATACTCTCCCACCAAAAGAACCAAAATTAGCTACAGTTTATGATTCCAATGTGGTAATAAAATATCTAAAGGGCGGAGCAGACGAAAATCTTTAAAACCTGATCTTGGAGGCTCAAAGAAGTTACCAAGAAGTTAGGGAAGGATCACAAGCTCAACTACGATAGGAGCTTGGTGCACGAGGATATACGAGGAAGAAGATAGAGGCTATTGAAGCCGATCTCAGAGCATTACAGACTGGACCATCTCAGGTCACCTCTGCTGCAAGTGCAGTAACAATCAAATCTACTATAATCAAGCCAACAAAAACAACAATTGTTCCAATCACCAATATTGGAATGGATGTATCCATGATTGAAGAAGACCATCCGACAACTTCAACAGAAGCTTAGACTACAACAACAACCACTCAAGTTACACAGTCTCTAGAGAAGGAGGCAATTGCAAAAGCACTACAGACTACTGAAACTATACATCAAAGAATTCAAGATTACACAACCAGGAACTATCAACTGCTAGGAAACTAATTCCTTCAGGACCAACTACATTATACAAAATCAATCCAGACAAGTTGTAGATAGAGATTGGAGTAATTGATGGAATGATTGAAACAGAAATCTATCAATTAATTCAGATTCAAAAGAAGGAGGCCAGCAAGACGACCAGACCCAAGGAAGCATATATCTTGTTCAATGGAGCACTTGAAGTCAAGGATTCCATATTCAAGATAAGAAGACACTGACAAGCGCAACTAAGGATCATTGAATTTGTACATACACCTGAAGTAGAGGCTGAGCTAAAGAAACTTTTAGCTAAACATGTCAAAGGCGTAACTCGGGAGATCTATGATTATCTTTCCAGCCCAACAGTTGGAAGAACACAGCCATCAAAAGATCATGGTGGTGATGATAATCAATCACACCCTGAAAATCATGATAATAATGATGATTTAATTGATGAAGTTGCTGAAGAAGGAGTTCAGAAGCAGACTATAGCAGGGGAAGAAGTAGTCGAGTCTTCTACAGTTGAGTTAGCAACAACCGAAGAACATGCATCTGAGCCATTTGCAGAAGAACAGACTGAATTGTTTACAGAAGAACATACAGTCAAGACATCTACTGAGGAACCTACAACTGAGTCACCAGAAGAGGAACTTGTAGAAGAATATTCAGCAAAGGAACAAATAGCCACCTCACCTGCAGTAGAAGGAAAAGCGGAGAAATTACATGAAGCTGAGGATCAAGTGGTAGATCTATCCATAGCAGATCGCTCACCTAAAGAACCTACCTATATAATAAATTTTTATTTTGCTACCAATATAATCACTTACCGCGATTAATAGCTAGATTATGTCATCAATAGGTCATCAAGCTCTTTGATTTCATAACATATAATGGATTAAGGTCAGATTTCATGCATCAATCTTAACATACGAAACTGGTTTTGGAGTTTTATCTCAACTCATGATCAGTGTTAGCTAGAATTTCATTAATCAATCCCTACTATAACAGTAACCATAATGTTACACCCTCACTCATTATATCAATCATATTCACATACATCATCATTACACGCATCATTGAAGGATAATAGACCATTGAAGAACGAAGATGCAATCATGAATTTAAGAGCTCCAAAATGTTACACCAAGATTCGGTCTCCAAATGCATAGAAAAACAATAACCTAAACTAGGGTTTTGAGAAGACAAAAATGGTCGAAAGGCCTTGGAAAACCCCAATCCCCCAAAAATGAAGAAAATATACAAGTATTTATAAAAAAAAATCCGAAATCAATTCAAAATTTGAAAGAAACAAACTGAATCTGGAAATATGACCTCTGTAATGACCTTTACAGGTGCCCTGTAATGGTCGTTACACTGCGTAGCTACTCAAATCTTCGAGTTTTATGACTGTAACGATCGTTACAGTCCAAGAAGTGACCAAAAACATCATTTTTTCACTTCAAACTCATTCCTGATAGATAGTATACTTTACATAGCCCATATATCATCATAAACACTTCAAATGACATCATTTGCACCCTCAAAATGGCCCAGAAATCATCATCTAGGCATCGTTTAACTTTTATGGGTCATCATTGCTCAAATAAGCCTTAAAAGCATCACTTTAACTCCAAAACAACTTCAAACGTCTTTAAACATTAACACCATCATATAATGCATGTGTATGTCACCAGAAATCATCAAAATCAACATGAATGGTCATCAAATCATCACACTTCGTTATCATCATCTTCCAATTTTTTCCATCCAATTTTGCCCGAATTGCCAAAAGTTGCTCGTTTCGATTAAATCTATAATGAAAACACGCAAACAGCAACATCCAAGTCCAAAAATATAAACTAAACTAAAAACATGAAATAAAGAACTCAAATACAACAAAACAATAGGTTTAACATAAATAAAATACATGTGTTTACACACACATCCTAGTATGCATCCATGTGGTTCGTCTTAGTGTTCGAACTGTGACTCTACTGCATGTTTCCATGGACTGCAACTTACTATCCTATTTCTCAATCTAAACAACGAACTACGAACATGCCCTACTCTAAAATTTGGTTCATCAATTTCGATACAACTGGAAGGATTGCACATTCCTATCACAATACTGTTAAGATCCATCAAGTCAAGTACAAAAGTCACAGGTTCATTCCCTCAGCCTAAGGATCAAAAAGCTCAAAGAACAGAACAGCGGAGGGAGCTGTTGAATAAGAGATTGAAAGTACAAGTGTGCAAAAACAATCCAAATTAAAAACTATTCAAGTGAGCTGAATTGAAGAACAGAAAAAAGAGGGTTTACTAGTCTGTACTGAAGAACAGACACTAGAGTAGAGTCCAGTGAAGGATATGTGTATGGATCTAGGTTCTTTACTTTTGACAATTTAGCTAACTTGTAAAGGGGTTGTCTTGTAAGTAAAAAACAAGAAGATAGTGAACTCACCTCTTGGATTGACTAAACTGATCGCCAAGGGAAGACTCGACCAAACTCTCGATTATCAGTTGATAACGAGTGTCTGAAGCAATATAAATAATGTGTTCTTTATTTTCTTTTCATTGTTATGAGCTATTAGAACTGTTAGAAATCAATCACAACAGCAAATACAGACCAACTCTCAAAGTTTGAGCATTTGCTAGAGATCACCTCAGAACATCAGTTTGTTGAAATTCATTATTCCGTTGCATTACACTGATAAATTTTAAAACAACCTATTCATCCTCTCCTTCTAGATTGTACTTGTGGATCTTATAATTAGTATCAGAGCCTGACTTTTCAGACCTAATAGCTTTGGAAAAAAAGGTCTTTTTTTTATTTATTTTTGCAAAGAAGTTACTAAAAGTTTATTTTGTGAAAAATATATGGCTCCTTCAAAGCTACCCAAATGCCCCAACAGTGGAGAGCCACCAACATGCTCATTTGACAAATTCAATCACTGAAAGCTAAGGATGCTTGCATATCTGGACTCAATAGATGAAAAAATACATTACATCATTACTGATGACATCCTTATTATCAAAAGTCTTCCCTAAAGTTTTTAGAGGAGTTTGAGCTTGTTCACTTCACTACTTGCATCAATTGGATCTGACATCTTTAGTATGTATACACAAGATGACATCATTGCAGACAAGGATACATCTATGTAGATTAAAAGAGCAACAATCAGAGAGTGTCTGTTTGCATGTTTCATATCAGAAATTGAACCAAAGACAACCAATGAAGATTTAAGTGATTCAAATTAGATTGATATCATGCAACAAGAACTAAAATATGATATCTAATACCAAGATCAAGAATTATCCTTACTATTAACTAAATGTTCAACCACGAAACGGATGAAAGTGAAACAATAATAAAAACTAAACTAAACTAAACTAGTGGCAAAACTCGCATTGGCAATTGTTCCCAACAAGCCTAAGTTAGCCAAACTCCGAAGCAAAGCCCAAATCCTCCCAAAAACTCGACCTCGTCGCCGCCGGCAAAACAACTCTCTTCCGATTATCTTCGTCTCTTCAACAATAATCTTCACCGTGAATAAGAGGAGAAACATGTATTCTTACTACAACAGCAGCAGAGGGTAAGTGTAAAATCCCCTGAAATTTGAATCCCAATTTGATTATGATGCGTTTTGGGTTTCTGGATATTGTGTTTCCATGTTCAAGATCACTGCTTCCTATGAGAAAATTACAGGGTTTCGGTGGGCATTGACGTGGGGTGGATTTGGGCACGTGGGTGTGTTTTTGGGTAATTGGGGTTTATCTAGGTTGTGTTGGTTGGGCGTTAGTGTAAGGGATTGGGTGTTCGGGGTTGGGAATTGGCGGGAGTGATGAGCTAGGGTTAGGAGATGAAATAGTCTGGGATATGTTTTGATGGCTCATACTCGAGGATTTGATTCTTTCGAGATGTTTGGAAGGCGAGGCGGAGACGGAAGGTTTGGGGTATTGGTTGAATCCTTGCTGGGAGTTGATGTGAAATGTTGATGATTTCATGATTTGTGGTTTTCATTGTTTAAGCTGGTTTTGGCATTAGTTGGGAGGTATAGTGTAGCACTAGCAAGCAACAAGGTTGATAATACTTGATGTCTCTAATAGCTCATGCTGACGTCACATAACAATACCATCTGTTTGGCCGTGACCTGTACAAGGGGGAAAAGAATGCATTTGTCATTTTATAGAAGCATTGTTTCCTACATCCTAGCGGATTTAGTATGATGGACACATCACATTGCTGAAGTGAGACGATTTCAATATATAAGTCCAAGATGATGATGATGTTGAAATAACTCTAATTGTTGTGATGCCAACATTTGGAGGAAGTTCCTTTGTCATGGCCGATTTTTTTGCAACTATTCTCAATGGCCATAGTTAACATTAGTCTATCCGCCCGTGTAGTAATGCACACGACAAAAAGCGGAAAGAAAAATGTTTTGGTCATACAATAGAAGAGAAACATATGATATAATTTTTTAAACTGATATAGTAATGATAGAGTAGTATTAAATATGAATCATCTTTTTTGTCAAAGATTTTGAAAATAAATTATTATCATTTATTAGTTTATTTTTCTTAATTGTTTTTTTATAAGTTTTTATTAATTGTTAAAATTAACATTAAATAGTATTCTCTCCGTCCCAAATTAATTGTAATATTTTTCTTTCTGGTTAGTCCCAATATAAATATAATATTTTTATTTTTTTTCTTATTTGATGATGAATTTATATTAATATAATCAAACTATCCCACCATCTCCTTCCCCCTTCTTTCTCATTCATTCTTCTAAGTCCCACTTACACCAACTAACCAGCAAATTTTATTGAATCAATTTTTCTCTTTTAATTTGACTATTGTATGTATTTTCTAATTAATTAATATTTATTTATTTTTCCTCAAAAAATATATTTAATCATAACTGTCGGATGAAAAATTGAATGATTTAGATTAAAAGATCTCAGTTGAAGATAAAATGCCGCCTGTATTTGCATTGTATATAGTATATATTACCTTGGTCCTGGGAAACCCTAAAGGGGTACATGAATTGCCTGATATTCTGTTCGTACCGTGAATGTGCTTATAGAACTTGTAGTGGCAACGTTTAGAGTAATTCAGTAGAAAGTGAAGATTCCAAGTCATGTATGCGGATAACAACAAATATGGCGAAGTTCATGCTCCCATCAAGAAGGGAGTCAGTTTGTCTAGCGATGGGATTTCTAGAAATGGAGTACCTCATTTGATGTCTCTGAGAAATGCTGGGCTACTGGAAATTGTTTAAGTAGTTATCTTTCAGTGCAAATTGTTTTTTTCTTATGAGGTCATTGAGTTGGGGTGGTCTGTGGATGAGCATCTTCTTACTTGAAAACAGTGTTTTACTTACAATAAGCTTCTTGGCATGACAGTGCATAGGCACTTAAACATATAAAACACCTTTGTGGATGATATAAAGAAAAAGAAACGGGAAAGGCAAACAAACATGTTTTTAAATCTACTCAGTAGAGAAATGGCGAACACAGTGGAACTTGAACATCCACCCAGCTTTTATATTCAAGTTTGGAATGCAGATATGGATTCTATATTCAGGGAGTGTGGAATATTAAGCATTTAAATATGGTCTGTCAAAATAGAGAGTACTGCACCTTGTATGAAGTGGATGTAAGCTATGTAACTACCAGAAAGCTCCAGGGATTACCAATGTTGTATAGAACAGAACAATACAAGAGGAGATGGTTATGTACTAAGTCGGCTTCCCTTATGCTTAATTATTTATGGGAAATTAGGTATCAAGGTTTGCACTGATTGCCAACTTTGAGTTGGTCGCTTTGGGTTAGGGCTTTGGCTCGATTGGGTACATCTTTGTAGAAAACTCCCGGTTTCAAAAGGAACTTGCTTGCATATTCCTTCCTTTTATTCAGAAAATTTGATGTTAGTTATCCAGAGAATATGTGTATTGTGAATGTTGCAATGTGTTACAGTCCAAGTTCCATCCACTTTGACTTTTGTAACCATTTTAGAAATATAAACTTGTTCACCCTCCAAATAATATCCCATGCACTCTTCATGTAGATCTTATTGTAGAATTTTGACCTCCACATATACTTTCTTGATGCCATTTTATTTGGTAGAAGTCGTACATAAAAAGAGTGAATGAATAAGATGATGAAAGTTATCATTGAAAAGGGCGAAATAGGATTTAGGGGTTAGTGCAGAGCAAGCTCCTTTTTTATTGACGCCTTGTATTCGGATCAAGCTTTCTCAAAGGTCCCAGTTGCATGGTTTTATAGCTATTGGTAATTTCTTTTGGTATTATGAGAATGTGCCTATAATGCGATACCGTAGTTTTGTAGTTGAGTTCAATCCTGATCCCTGTGTACAATTCAGCTGTTCTTTACTCTACATTTGGAAAACAATGCTCTCATGCACCAGATGCTTGGTCATGGATGATGGGTGGAAGGTCTTGTAATTATGGCAACAAAAGTTGTCACATTTTAGCTTCCCTTTCAGCATTTTTTTGTTACCTAAAATTAGTTTGTAAAACTTTGACCTATTTGATGAGGTTGAGTTTACGTAATGGGATTATTTTCATTTGAACTTTTTTTTTTTTGAGATCATTTTAACTATTTTGAAGTGAAGCTTAACTGATCTATTCTGTTGGAGCCTGGAGGATATTATAATTAAGTATTAATTCACGTGAAAGCAATGATGCTGAGGGTTTAAGAATTTGATTGTCATTATTGACGACAGCGTTGATACTTGATAATAGAATTATATGTCCAACTTCTTTGTGGTGGAACCCCGGTCCAAGTAATAGTATATGTCAGCTAGTGCCCTTGTAAGAGATGTAGCAGTTTGGAAAGTGGAAAGTATCTGTCCTTGACTGTGATTGGATGTTGGCCTGCAGTCCTTGGTTGTCGAAAGCAGTATCTAGATTGAAGGAGAATCTGATGGTAAACAGGTTGTGCTGTATTATGGTACTACGGAGATGAGAGATCTGAAACATAACCTGCTTTGGAAATCAGAATAGTACTCCTTGCTTTCAGTCTGTTTTCTCTTGCATTAGCTGTCAAGGTCTTGTTTGTTGGTTTTAATATTGTTCATGTTTCTGATTTCGATTTCCTGTTTTCTATGTTTGCCATTTTTCCTTCTTTAAATTGAAGGTCTTGCTTCAAATGAGATATCTACAAGCTAGTTGTAATTCGTTTGCATTTTAATCGAAAGATTATGCCTTTGTCTTAGATACAGGTCAACTAAATTGGTGATTTGACTATGAATTTTTGTGGAACATTCAGTTTACTTTATCTTGTTTTTCTGATTTGTTGGTCTTTGGAATGTCAAATTAGATATGGGGATCTTGGAGACGGTCAGGAATTGGGATCAAAGCGGCAACGAGTAGTAGAACAAGGATCTTCCTATTACGCTCCTACCCCTGGATCTGGTTTCACGTACAACCCCACACCATATTCACCTCAAGTTAGTCAGAATCCTTTTCCTGTCGTCAGGCTTCGTGGTCTTCCGTTTGGTTGCAAAGAAACAGATGTCTCAGACTTCTTCCAGGGCTTGAGCATAGTTGATGTTCTTTTAACCCACAAAGGTGGACGCTTTTCTGGGGAAGCATACTGTGTTTTAGGTTATCAACATCAAGTTGAGTATGCCCTTCAGAGGAATAGACAGAACATTGGGAGAAGATATGTTGAGGTTTTCAGAAGCACACGACATGAATATTACAAGGCAATTGCAAGTGAAGTTACAGAAGCTCCCAGTGGCTCTCCCCATCGTAATAGCTGTGCTAAGTCTTATGACGAAGCTAAAGACTTGATGGAGCATTCAGGGATATTGCGATTGAGGGGTCTGCCATACTCGGCCATCAAGGGTGATATCGTGGAATTCTTCAAAGACTTTGTGCTTTTGGAGGACAAAGTTCACATCGCTTATAATTCTGATGGGAGACCATCAGGAGATGCTTTTGTTGAATTTGCTGGTCCCGAGGAGTCGAAAGCTGCAATGTCTATGGACAGAAAGACCCTTGGCAGTCGCTATGTAGAACTCTTCCCTACATCAAAACAAGAGATGGTTGAAGCCATCGCCAAGGGAAGGTAAATTCTCCTCTTCTTTTTTTTTTTCTTAAGAATTGCACCAGAATCAAAATATCTATAGCAATATCTATATTCTTAGAGAAAGTTGATCTGACTATTCGATCTCAGGCTTAACATGCTCATTTTGAATAATTCACAGTTACTCTTTCCACAGCAGTTGGTTAAACTTATGTGCACGGCTTCCCCTTTTTCTTTTTCTTTTTTTTTCTTTTTTGTTAAAATCTAGAAGTCTTTGGCTTTTGTGCTCATTGTCGAAAATACACTTCAGTTGTATTCTGTTGTAGTTTGTTAACATTTTCGCTGCTTTGCTTTAAAGTTCTTGCTCGACAACATTAACCTGCTAGGTTGACTCTTTTTTGATGGATTAAACCTAGATTATCATTGTAAGGCCTATTATTAGGTGCTCAATAGTCAATGGCTAAATATCATGGCATTTCATACCCATGTTTCTTTTCTGCTACTCTCTTTGGAGTAATCCTCTCCCTCTCTGTTTCGAGAACTCAGGCGAAAGATTTAAAACTCGGATAAGGTAACTTTTTCCTCCTTGATTTGTCATGATTAGTCCTTTCATGTTTTAGCCCTGTAACAGTATACCATTGGTTGATGAAAGATTCATGTGTTAACTCAGCTTAGTAGGACAAGAATGAGTTCATGCATACATGTGGTACTTTGAATGATCCTAGGAGGTTGTTTAATGAGGATATGCTTATTAACCCCTTGATTGCTCTGTATCTTGCAGAAAGGTTGATGTGGAAGGTGGAGAACCATCAGTGGTCCACACTGGATTTTTGCGAATGAGAGGATTGCCTTTTTCGGCTGGTAAAGAAGACATCGTGGATTTCTTCAAGGAGTTTGTGATACCAGAAGACAACATTCATATCATGTATAACCCTGATGGAAGGCGCACTGGGGAGGCGTTCGTGATGTTCTCTAAACCTGATCATGCAAAAGCTGCAATGACCAAGGACAGGAAGACCCTTGGAAGTCGTTATATTGAGCTTTTTGTTTCATCGCCACAGGAGTTGGATGAGGCCCTGTCTGGTTCAGGCGCCAGGAGATGAACCCAATGCATGGGGTTGGTTCGGACTGGACTCAATGCTGTGACTTGGTCGGTTGGTTTTCAATCATTCTTCAGAAATTTAATCTGCAACTCCAGATATGTTGTAGACTTTCCGAAGCACAATGGTGCTATATAGCCCTCGGACCGGGGAAACGGTCATATGATGCAAGTTCTAATCTTGTCACTCAAGTGTATGCCTGGTCAATCTGAGTACGTTAAATTGTATATTAGCCTTTTGGATTAAATGGTTGTTATGCCACATTAGTCACCGGACACACGAGTTTCACATGCAGTTTATCTACCCGAGTGTCAATGTATTTCCTTGAAATTCCAGTATTCTATGTTAATAAAATGGACCATAGCTTATATCTACCCATAAAAAATCTTCTTGGATATGCGGAGGCACAATTCACATTGCTGTTGTAATGTCTGCTCACATTAGCTTAACCTGTAAATGCATATATCACGAGAAAGCACGCAAGTGCTGTTGGTCAATAAAATGTCTCATCTCGCTTTATATAAGTGCCTATGATATATACATCGTTCATGTTATGGAAGTAGTTCAGGAAAAGTAGCTCAAAAATCTCGTATTGAATGTCTTTCAATAACGCATGGAGCTGATGCATTCAAGGAGTTTAAAGGAAGAAAGTGAAACACTGCACAGATAGAGTATCAATGGGCAAAGTATCCTTTTACTTGTGAGGATTGAATCCTTTGGTTAGGTATCTCACTATCCTGTACAATTATGGCTTTGTATAGAAGCTAAAATTACAATCCCAAGTTGGGAATCAGAGCTGAAAAATAAATCAACATCTAACTAACACTGATATTGTAGTGGCATCGTGTAATCGCATTTCCAAAGATATTAATCTCAAATCCCCTCCATAGTTCTACCTGAATATCATGGCAATTCCTCGGTCATTACTGACAAAACCGACACAGGTGCTCCCTTCGTGGAGTAGGTCCGGATAAGACGAGATGTACGCAGTTTATCACTATTCTGTCTTCATTGAATAGTCTAATCAAAATCTTCCAAATTAATTGAAGTCCAAACTCTCCTGTAATGCACTGAATTTGCAGCCTTCACTGTGCTGATTCCACATGGGTCGGAGGAGCTAAATCAAATTTTCAAGTCGGTTTGTGGTATGATAGGCGCAAACAAAGACATTTAACATGTGGAGCCACAACCAAAGGGTATTGATTGCTCGACTGCTGTTCTAGCTCGAAGCTGCACCATCAAGACATCATGAGAAGACGGTTAGGAAAGATAAAAATGACAATCATCTTCTTTTTCTTTTCGTTTCTTTTCTTTTTATTGATTTGTTGTGCCATTCATAGGAGTAGAATCTCTAGCGATCAGAATGGCATCTTTGTACATAATGGTAAAATTACCTTCACATCTAGGCAGGGATCCTGCAACATTTGTTTAATTTGTGAATAGATGCCAGCATTTCGGAGTCTGGCAACCCGACTAGATGCACCCGCGCTGCTCGGGTGTGTTAGATTAATAACAGACCAAACGGCTGCGGTGCGCAACTGATTGTTATTGTTCTGCAAGAACTTGAGTAGGATAGATTGGCCGCAGTCGGATGAAGAAATCAGCTGGTGCAATACTGCTTCTTTATGCAACTCTTTTCCTGTGGCCACATTGCTAAATGCATACATACCCTGTAAAAAAAAGGAGATTCAGCATTTTTCTAAGAATAAGCTGTGTAAATGATGGCCTCCATTTCATATGAAAGAACCATTATTAGGTGGATGAGCAGTTAATACAAGATGATGTATGAGGCACAACGATGTATTATGATGGTACAGGGCCTACAAATCTGCCTTCCCCAAGTAGCCGAAAAGTGAGCATTCAATAATTATGAGGAACCCTGTGTGGCATACTGTCGAGGGCACATAAGTTCCCCCTTATAGCAGGGTCCAAGTATACAAAACTCTATTTACTCTTGCCTTGCATTGGTGAGAGAGTGCTTCCGTCACGATGGCCTGTGTTATGGGTAAGTGACCAATAGACCGCATAAAGATACACTAAAAGTGAGGTCTAAAATGTACTACACGAAGTTGTTCCTAAGTACGATGTTCACAGCATGCATTAGCACGGAGTTCATCCAAATACAACAATATACAGGACTAAGAAACAACATGAAATGTTATCCTCTTGGAGACATTAGGAATTAGTGAAGAGTAACTTCTGACCTGGATGTAGATCTCGGTAATAATTGAACGCTGTAGCTGCCTCGCAATAACTTCCAATACGACACCATCTTCAGAGAACACAAAGTCAATAGATTCTGAAGATCCATCGACAAGATTTCGAAGAAAACCTAGAGCTTGCTCTTGAATTAGGGGCTCAGCATCTGTAGAACACATTAAGCAGGATTTTACTAGGATCAAAGACTAAAAAAGGCATCATACACCATACGAAAGACAGAGATGAGTACCGCATATTAGACTTGATAAGAAGGAAGCTGTGAGTTCTGAAGATATTGCTTTTTTTGACTTTCTGTCAACTAGGAAGACAAGGTTCTTCAGAGCACGAACAGCATTTAACCTCACGGTAGAGTCCATTGATCCAGATAAATCAATAAGTTGCTTTGCGCCACCATGTTGGATAAAAATTGACTTGTGCGCTGCAAAGTTCACCACTATGTTGCTTATTGCACTGAGAGCTGCCACCTAGGGATTCCAAGCATGGCACGAAAAGATTCACATTACCACAGGAAATTTCATGAAGGAAAATCTAGATAAAATGTGATCAGAACTTTCCAGGCTTTCTATCAATAGATTTCACACAGAACAGAAGAAAAGTTCCAAAACAAGCAAGAGCACAGTTCTCGATTTCACAAACAGGGAGAACTGATAAAGTGAAAAACTAAATTGGCCATAGAAGCAGCAGCAATGAACCACACCTGATGTACACTGAAATGATATTAATATAATCTTATGTCAAGAGCAATGAACCATACATAAGTGATCCGCAAATCCTAGAATGAGTCTGACTACTACTCAGCAGATTTTCACCATTTGAGCTATCAGTAGGCAATGTTTGGAACCAGCGAAGAACTCCGCTTGAGTTCTCTGAAGCACAGAGCACATGCAATAGTAATATTTTAAGCTGCTCCCAATTTTAAGCGGATCCACATAAACAAATTGCTTTTGCATTTCTACTGTACTGTATACAAGGCACTCCAGTGATAGAAACAAACTTTAAAATAAGCCTCATCAAGTAAAGACAGAGTCGCTAATGAGAATTATACCTGAACAGAAGAAAACTCATCAAGAAGGCGGATCAGGGCAATCATAATCATGTTATTCAGGAATAGACCTTCACGTAAACTCTGAAAAAGGTGTATAACAATGTATCAGTTGACACTTCAAACCGGACTTAATACAAATGATGAAGCGTGTAATAAAATTAAAATTTCCAAACCTTGGCTGATCGAGAAACATTTCTAAGGCAAATGCAAGCGGCGATTCGCACTTCAGAGCTATCATGAGATAATGCCTCTCTAACCAGATCTGGCTCCTAAACCATCGTGGAAAATATTAGATTCTGCAAAGCAATCAATCATGGATGAAACAGCTTCAAAAAGAGAGCATATCCTTCCAAGGCCAATAATATCACATCAACGTTACCCAAAATCATAATTTTTATTTTTTTTTATATTTTTTTCCTTCCATTAAGGTTAAAGAAACTAAAAATAGAAAAGCAAGCAATTGGAGCAATGAAAAAAAAAAAAACACTTTTCCTTTCAAACAAAGGAGTCTAAAAGCTTCTTTTAACATATGCGAAAATTCCTAGCACAGAAAATGTTGTGCACGTATATGAGATACCAATTCATAGCAAATAAACTTGCATCCGAACTAGCAGCACAAAATCATATCCTTCGATTACTATAAAGTGTAGGCAGTAATGACAAAAAGGGCATACCATCTTAAGTTTTCCTAAATATGATTGCTTACTTCCCAAGCCCACCAAAACATACCGAATCTCGTCTATATTTGGTTTTAACTGTCTCGCCAAATACATTTACTTATTACGGCAATCACTTTCATAAGAAGAACGCTTGAGGAAATAGTTCATCGTATTAAATATGTTTCCATCGCCTATCATATTTCTCGATAACCTCAGCGGAATCCACATCACCCACGAGACAGAATTCATTTTCAATAGCTCAAGAATCCCCGAAGAAACGTCAAAATGAATATATAAATAAATAATCACTCAGACCAATCTTTCAAGATGTTAGTTTCATGAAAACATCCGCATCTGATACAAAAAACAAACCTTTAGAGAGAGGATCTTAGACCTGCAGTGTCGCAACTTCGTGCACAATTCAGCCAATGCTAGAAATATTCCCTCAATGCGTTTAGCTGGCAATGAACCTTCTTTCAAGAGACCACAAAATTTTTCAACAGCTCCTGATTCAAATGCTAACCTCTGGGCTTCCTCATTCCCAGCAATTAATCTAGCAAAAGCAAATGGAGATTCATCTCCGACTTGGCCGGGCTCGCTAAGAAGTTCGAGGAGTATGGCTATCAATCTCTTTTTTAATCTGACATCCTTTAAATAGCTTGGAGAAGTGTTCCAAACAGCACTCAAGCACATGCATGCAAGCAGCCTTCCCCTTGGGTATCTATCATTTAATAATTGTGTTATACTGCTTAAACCACTGCCTCCATCACCTTCGACAAACATCCGAGTTACAACAGGATTGCTCTTAATCAAAGTTGCTAGAGACTCTAAACAAGCATCTCTTTGATTCACGGATCCCCCAAGAAGTTTCTGAAGCTTTTTAAGAACCCCAATCTCACATAACGCCTCCTGTTCTAGACCTCTCTGGCAGGATTGCGTGATGATACTTGCACCAAGTCCTGTAACACTTTCACTTTTACTATTCAGCAAGGATAGAAGAAAATCCAAGCTATCCTGTTTCGAAAAATCATATTTCGGAGCCAACTTCGACATATAAATCATCTTAAGTGACCTAGCGCAAGCATCCACAACCTGTACACAAAACACTGAGATTAAATGTGATTCATCAACAATGACAAGATGTGTAAACAAGACATGACAAGTTATGCTCACTTCCAGAAAAATGAGACCCATGACCAAATATTGTAACGTCAATATACCTAAGAAGATCATGCTGGAGGATCAAATCAACTAGCGTATTGATCATTGATCATTACATAATCCCCAAAATCCAACATAAACTAGTGAATTGTGAGAAAAGGGCACACATTTACTGAGCCAAAGAAGCCAAACATAGTACAGGTTACGCTCATTCCAAACAATCTTCTAAGGCAGACCACCCTTTCAAGGTAAGGATGACGTAAGGAAGTACACGCTTCAAACAAGAAAGAAGTTAATGG
>LIEC01011691.1:0-42697 GCA_001925005.1 Drosera capensis
ATGTGATCAAAACTTGATCTTGACAGATCGATTTCCGGCCGTGAACAGTAACTTCCGGCAAGAACTCCGAAAATACTCGCATCCGGCTCTGATACCACTTGTTAAGAATTTTGATCACAAATAAAGGAAGAAAAGTATTCTATTGATGAATAGAATTGAGATTTTACAAATCCCTCAAAAACTTCCTAAACCGATGCAATCATCGGAGGTAGACACTTTGTATTGTGTTTGATCCCTTTGCTTCTGGAGGATGGGATAATTTTTCAGGCTCAACCCCTTCCCCTTTTATAGTGATGAAGGTAGGAAATGTGAAAGAACTAAAAACGTGTTTTTGGTTTTCACCGGCCACTATTCACATGTGCACCGGCCACATGTTCACCGGCCACTGTTCACACATGCACCGGCCAAGCATTTGGCTGGACCTATCACTTCTGTCAAAGACTGCTCACTTGGCTGAACCTGATGATTAATCACTTCAAAGCATCCACTGATGCCAACGTCCCCTTGCCTTGATGTGCAGTCCAGACTGCGGGGATCCTGAGATGCGAGATTGTCTAATGTGACGAGATATCTCTTGGATGCACTGTTTTCTTTAGACGCCAGATTCTTATTTTCGGAAACATTTTTTGCACTCGGTCCTTTCCAATTCGGTACCAAAGAAGTGATCTCCCTATCAAGCCAGTAGCATCAAAATTTGGTACTTATCTTACAGTCACCTGTTCTATACTTGGAAGATAAACCTAAACTGTAATCATAAATGTAGTATACTGTATAGGTTGTTAATTAACTTACTACTAGTACAACTGTATTGTACTCGTTATCTATTTATCTGCAAGGTATAGCTATAAGGGGTTGACGAAACGAGTCTTCCTATATGATAGGGAGCGTCCATGTATCGAAGTATATCAACTGTTATATATGTGCATTTGATTTCTCCATAGAGTTGAGTATCTTCTACATATGCTTCATTTGCTGTACTTTGGCTATCTATAATGAGCTCCGACTTCTGAATGATGACAGATCAAAATAATATCTTACAAACAGTTATTCCTACTTCTATCACGCTTATACTCTTACATGAAATTCATCGATCATACAACATTCAGCACCTGTATACAGTAAGACCTGTCTTACGACTCACGCTGCTTACAGAACCTTCCCCGTTAAATTAGTATCCATATATCACATGCAATCCTCGTCAATTAGTGCCGATCGTTTGATCCTCGTCAATTAGTGACAAATCAACTAAGCAACAAAGTATATGGTTGTATACATAGGGAGAAAAAGGACTGCAGCAACTGCAGCCAACATGGTTAGAGGAAAATGAGCCTGCAGTTACTGTAATCAACACGAAACAGCAGTTTTTACACAAATCTGATTTTTAAAATAAAATAAAAACCGTTACTTAATGGTTTTACTATATTTTTTGAATTTTCTTTTAAAAACATTGTGTGTGGGTTGCAGCTTGCTTGGCTGCAGTAAGTACAGCCCCCTTAAATTACTATAAACGATGTTGATCATCGTTAAGTTTGCTCATGGATATTGTCACTTACTCGTGTAAATTGTGCTTGTAAAATTTGGGGTTCATTGGTGACACGTACGTTCGAAAATGAGACTGCATATTTATGGATTGTTTTAAACCGTTCAATTTTAGGAATTTTAATTTCATAGATAGGAGAGTTATAATGGTTCCAACTTTTGATAATCATATTTCATATGAGTAAATGATCATATGCAATGACGATTTTCTTAAAAATGGATGTTGTTTATAACAGTTTTATGAGTGTTTGTAACTTTTTTTTTTTTTTTTTTTGCTAAAGACACTTTATTCTCTTCAACCCGTACATACATACATATATATATATATATATATATATATATACACATAAAAGAAAATACACATATGTTGTAAAATGCGGCATAGAGATTGCTGCAAATACTACACCTTTACGATTTTATATTATAAATTAAAAAATTTATATCGTAAATTAGTGAATGTATATAATCAAATTTTTAGTGTATTTTATAACTAGAATTTGATTGTATATATTTAACAAGTTATAATATAAATTTTTTAAGTTACATTATAAATTTTTCAACTTATAATTTATAAAAGCTATTATGCAATTTTTTACAACATCAACAACGTGTATATATATATGGTCACGCATGTTAGGCAAATTGTTTATCTGTTGTGCTATCAAAACTGATGCTTAACATAGGACCTCGATGCCTGTGTCACACAATTGTGGTACCTTGTACCTTGGGGGGATCACAACAAAGCAAAGCACATGCTCTACTAATAACTTGGTTGGTCTTGGTTTCCTTTCATGATCTAACTTCATGTTCTTGATCTGAATTATGGGCTTGCCCTACAATATTGTTGTCCCAACTTTTACAGGTATTAGAGAGGTTGACGATTAGATAATCATAACGTCATTACATTGGATAAGTTCATGGTAGGCATCGGTAATGTGCGAAGATCGCATAGTCTAAAGTTATACTAGTCCGCTGTAACAATCACTAAAATGTGATGATTCTAAAGGTTATTGCTTCGACCCGAATTGGATCGTTACTTGAGCACTCACATTAGATTATGTAAAATATAGATTTTGTTAAAAAAGAAAAAGAAAAAATAAAGTGATTTTTATGATAAAAAGTTAAAAAAATGTTGAAAAATCGTGTTGAAATATGTGTTAAATTATAAAAATTATGGAGTGAGATATAAAATTTTGATAAAATTATCGTGTTATTATAGTGTTTTATATTTTTATAGTTCGACTTTGTCAATATCGTGTATCATGAAGAGTGAAATTTTGTAATGATAATGATAGCTCGAGGCCTATCATTACAAAGTGGTGGTAGAAGTTCTCGTTGGCCCATGTATCAAAAGCGCATCATCCCAATACGAAGGAATTTGGGCTTCATCTGTGGCCATCGGGCAAACAGGCATTCACCCATAACTACAAGGAAATAGTGTGTGAGGCGCCTTCGTATCCCTTTTAACGATCATCGGGAACCAGACATGTTAACAACCCATATATTTATTTTCGTTATGGACATAATTTGGATGTATCCGATAAAAATAGGAACATGGAAGTTTCTAATCAATACCGAATGTCTTAATCCACTATAATAAATTCGTACCTGATCTTCATCGTATGTTTACATCGTGACAGATGATTTGCTTGTAACTTATTTAGCTTAGCAGCTTTTACGATGATGGGGTAAAAGCTTCATACCACATCAGTAGATCGACACATGCTCATAAGTTTCTCCTTATCGATCCAACACGGATACTATTAGTATAAGACTATGCGCATCAACTCCACACGTGTAAACTCCCCCCATCCAAAAGATATTATAATCGAATGATTTGTTATGATAATTTATATAATTGATTTTTATTATAAAGATTAATTTATCCTTTAATTTGTGTGATAGAAAAGAATGAGAGAAAAAAAAAAACAGAGGAGAAGTACTATTATGATGAGTTGATATGATATAAAATAAAACGTAAGAATATTTTGATATTTTTGAAGAAAAAAAGTTCCAAATATGATAACATTATAATTTTCGTGGGAATTTTTAAAAATAAATCTATTGATTTGACATTCAAATTTATGTGTATTGAATTTTTATTTTTCAGTGAGAGTAAAATTTATTGTAAAAATTATAAGAGGAGATATTGAAATGCAGTATAACAGATGATGATTATTTTTCATTCCCTCCGTTTCAGATTTAATTATAATATGTTGAACCGACAATGAATTTACGCGTGCATTGAATTTGTGTTTATATTGATGAAGAATTTATTTTTTTTCTCGTGAAAGTAGGATTTATTGTAACAGTTGAGAAAACAATTAATGGATATACTGCATCATATAAGATAGTATTCTTTTATGTTAAAAAGTTATTTAAAAAAAACAAAAACGTTTCACTTATTTTGGGTCGACCCGAAAAAAATGTAACACTTAATATGAAACGAATGGAGTACTTTTTAAGGTGAAAATAGTACTAAATAGAATATGCTCTTTGTATTTTAGGACGATCCAAATAAATATGTATTGCTTATATTATGAGAGGAGGAAGTACTCTTTCCATCCCATAATAAATATAATAAATTAATCGATATAAAATTTTGTATGTGTTGAAGTTTTGATGTAAAAATATTTATATCCTTGAACGTTTGTGAGAGGAAAAAGAGAGAAAAAAAAGAGAAAATAAGTGATGATGGGGTAAGTTGATATTATATAAAATAAAAATTAAAGTTTTTTTTGATATTTTTTGACAAAAAAATCCCAAATAGATAATGCTACAATTATTATTAATTTATACAAAAAAATTAATAGTTTCCAAATAAATATTACTCCCTTCATTTCATAATATAGGCAAAGAAGGGTCACATAAACGAAAAAATTCACGACGCTATGAATGGTCAGTGAGATGATAAAATCATTTTTTTCATAAATTTATCGTGAAAAATTGAAAATAATGTAATATATAAATTATAACACTGAATCGAAATAAAATTTATTTTTGAGAATCAAAAATAAAGGTTGGTATCGTGGTTCCATACGACTGTATCATTGCAAGTATGACATTGAGATATACTCAACATTTGAGTTCGTTAATCTTTTATATTCTGTCGATCGAATACTATGTGACCTGGACACCCTGTCGAGCTTCATTGGTTACTTTTATGCCATGGTTCACGTCCACCCCACAATTTGAAAGAGCGGAGTCTCTAGACGGTCCAAGCGAGTGCAACATCATATAGACAACATATATTCAGATGATGCTATGATCGTAGACTGCATTTACATACGTATCAATTTGCTAAACCACAAATGTACAACCATTAAACATATCAATTTCCGGTACCATGTGTTTATCTATGAAATGTTTTGCTTTATCAATTATGCTGACTCCATAACGAACGTTACAAGTGTTCGACTATCATAGTCATGCAACTTGTAAAACATCTGGATAACGATTATTTATTAGATTATCAATGGCGAGGAATCGTTAATGGTGGATCGACTTAGATATCATACCACTTATTGAAGCTGACATTGATATTATTGATATTCAAGTTAGAATTTAAGAACATGACATGAGGCGCTGAAAATAGGATGCAACGAAAGGATCTGATTATGTCCATCTTGTTAGAACTAAAAGAAATCGATCAAACAAATATTCAATCATTATTTGGATTAACACAATCTCTACGATTTATATTTAAAATTCATAACTTCGCCAAACTATCCGACACATAATTGTACAATGATAAGTCAAAAAATCGTATTAACATTCAACTATGACGTTAACAATGAATGTTGTTTAGGCATATTCCTACCTAAGAAAATCAGAAAAGAATTTTGCTAATAAAGGCACGCACGTGCAAGACATGTGCCCGACATTTTCTCAGCATCATCCATTTTTCCCAACTCCGTCGATTTATTCCGACGACGGAGAAGGAAAATCGAAACCCTCGCCGCCGCCTCCGTCGATGGCTGCCTCGCTTCTACGCCTACGATCGTCGCCGGCACTCAACGCCGCTGCATCCCGACTCCGCCTTCAAGGTCGCAATCTCCTCCTTGTGAGAATTATATTAATTTTCATGTAATCACCGATTGGTTAGTGTGTGTGGATACGGTGCATTAGCGGCTGATTGAGATGATTGAATTGGAAAATTGATGTGATTAGTTGATTGTTTGCGGTGTTCTGGTCGTGCTTGATGAGATTTTCGAGTTATTTTTTGATTGGGATGTTAGTGGTGAATTGGTAATGTTAATGGATTGGGCGGGTGAATGTGGATCGACAAGATAGAGTTCCATTGTAGAGTTGGCGATGGGAATTGATAAGGTGTAAAGGCATCGCCAAGTGCTTCAGGTGACGAGGATCGAGCAAACTGCCTAGCATTGCCTACAGTGTAAGCAAGAAAGAGCGCATAGTGTTGCGTGGAGTGGTTCGGGTGCGTTTCATAACCCTACGTTGGATGAATGAAATGGATGCTTGATATACATTTTGACTCCGCCCTGTTATGTTGTGCAATGTCATCAGGAAGTGGAGATAGGTATACCGTATAATTTTGCTTCGCCTGGGAGAGAAAAATTTAGGAAGATTGAGAGATAATCTTCCACTTTCTTTCTGAGGTTGTCAATACGATTTGAAAGGCGTCAGTGAGCTAAGGAAACTTGGAAGATGACATAATCCAGGTCTCCTGTTGGTTTTGGTTGCTAGTATACGATATACTACTAATTAATTGGGTATTCTTACAACATTGTATCTTTAGCCCATGCTACGTGATGTTTAGTTGTCAAGGAGATTTATGCAGTATGCAAGATTGATAAGCAGTTTCAGCTTGATAAGAAAGCTCTTTTCTTTTCTTTTCTTTTCTTTTCTTTTTCTTTTTTGTTAACTTATGGGATGCGATTGGGTATTTATTTACTTTTACTGTGAAAGAAAAAAAATCTGCAGGTCCATGCTATTGTCTTGTACTGGAATCTATAGTTCACTTTGGATTAGTAGAGTACAAAGAATGCCTTGTGTCTACACGAACTAGTTTAGTGCATTATTGAGTTTGATGTGTAGTGCTTCATAGTTTCATGTTCTTCTTATCCCGTTTGGTTATAACTAAATTTTTGTATAATTTGACCTTGGTGCTTTTAGTTTCCTCATATTACCTGTGTTTCCTCAGATGTGATAAACATGTTTCATTCACCCTTGGAGCTGAAGGCCGGTCAGGGATATGGTGGCTGCACATTCTTGCTTCACTTTAGCAGCTCCAGTGGTGCTGGCAAGTTTGATTTTACTGATATGACGTAAGAATAAAACCGCATGTCTACATTGGCTACTGGGCTTAATTGAATTTGTGGGTTGCGACAAGAAAAAATAAAATATGTGAAGGATAAAACTGCATGCACTATCCCTTCGAGTTTCTGATCTAATTTTATTATTTAGGTTGGTTTATTCAAGACTCAAAACCATTTGCATATGGTGCTAGCATACTTTTATTTCTCTCTTAAATTTTCTGAAGTAATATCATGGTGCATATGATATAACCTTGATTTACATTAGAGGCTCTCCGTATCTTTTGGGCCTTCCACAATTTTGATGATGCAATCATTCTTTAAGTGCAGTCGCCCTCATACGTGGTATCCAATTGCTCGAAAGAAGAAACGCAATGTTTTCCTCCATGTGGGTCCCACAAATAGCGGGAAAACATACCATGCACTAAAGAGGTTGGAGTCCAGCTCAACAGGTTGATGAAGCCAACATTTTGGGTTGCTGTAGTCAGAAAATTAGCCTTTCCCATCGACCGCAATATTTTGTTATGTATCTTTCCTTGCAGGGATTTATTGTGGACCCTTGAGGCTTTTAGCGTGGGAGGTAGCAAATCAAATGAATGGAGCAAATGTGCCCTGCGATCTGCTTACTGGGCAAGAAAGGGAGGAAATTGAAGGTGCAAAGCACAAAGCTGTGACCGTTGAGATGGCAGACGTGGCTTCTGAGTACCAATGTGCAGTTATTGATGAAATTCAGGTATGCCAAGGATCCTTTGTAGCAAATTTTTATCGGTTTCCTTGATTTTTACCCGATGAACTGGACTATAGAGAATATAGGGATGCAGCAAATTTATTTCATATTATTCCTTTTATTGGCACTCAAGAAATGAGTACTGTACCATACCCAAAAAAAGAAAAAAAGAAATGAGTACTGTATAATGTCACGGGTTTAAATGAAGAATATGAGTCAGTATTCACAAGTAATAGGGTTCGGAGAAGGTTGACTTCATGAATTGTTATGACGCATGTGATCTTCAATATTAATATATTAATCGTTTCCATTTGCTTTCTCCAAATTAGTTGACTACCGTTAATGGGATCGATGTTTTTTTCTTTTGGTGTCTGCTTTACTACGACTTGAACTGCTTGTGATTTTTTAGATGCTGGGATGTAGAACGAGAGGTTTTTCATTTACTCGTGCTCTGTTAGGACTAGCTTCTGATGAACTCCACCTTTGCGGCGATCCAGCAGCTGTTCCACTTATCCAAGAAATTCTTAAAGTCACTGGGGACAACATAGAGGTACAGTTCTTGGTGTAGATTCTTCTATGCTTTCATGGTATTTCTTGTCTTGTAGTGAGATAGAATGTTACCCTCCTGATTCTTCTTGTTTACAATGCCAATTCCGTCGTGTAGTTGGACTTCTGTTGTAAATAATATTACCGAATGATTGCAATTTGTATGTGACGGTGGTGCACCAATGAAGCTAACACTCTTTTGTCTGTTGTAATGATCATTACAACGTAAATTGAATGGTTTCTCTGCCTTCTAATTTTGCAGATTCAGTATTATGATAGACTGTTGCCTTTGGTGCCATTGAAGGTTCCTCTTGGATCCGTCTCAAATATCAAAAAGGGTGACTGTATAGTTACCTTTTCTCGCCGAGAGATATATAAATTCAAGGTACATGTGCATGTAATTTTTTATGTATAATGATTCTGGAAGCTTTATATGTGTTTACTTGTAGACTTTCCAGTGGCATTACCAATTTTGAACCCATACCACAAAGACGCCCTGCTTGTGATAACAATTCGCACCGAGTTTGCACAGCTGTGTAATGCCAACATTTTTTTGCCAATTTGATGACAGAAACGGATAGAAAATGGGGGACAACATCTCTGTTCTGTAGTTTATGGTTCACTGCCTCCACAAACTCGAACAAGACAGGTAATACCATATCCTACTTCTAAATATTTTCAATCTTTTTTACCTTGATAAATTGCATGGTTTTGGTAGACAAAAATATATAGATGGCAAGAAAAGGAATTTGGTCGTGATCACTTGGTGGCATAGCTATCTGCGTCTTTTTCCATAGCATTAGTTTGCTTTATGCTTTGTTCAAGAAACCCCATTTAATTTGTGTTCCTTAGAAGAGGGATGGCACTGATTTCCACTAGGGCTTATTTTTAAGTTTTAGTTTTCGCTTGATTTGGTAGCATAGTTCAGCAAGGTTTACTGAGTCTATCTTCTGCTTAGAATTGCAGGCTACAATGTTCAATGATGCTGCCACTGAGTTCGATGTTCTAGTGGCCAGCGATGCAATTGGAATGGGTCTAAACTTGAACATTTGTAGAATTATATTTTCGTCATTGAAAAAGTTTGACGGTTTGGAGATGCGAGACCTTACTATCCCAGAGATCAAGCAAATAGCAGGTATATAATATCTGATGCTGCAGGCTCATAATCCTACAATTCGTACCTTATCTTCATCTGTTGTGGCGAGAAAGGCTTTCTATATTTCCCTTTCTTTACCCAATAAGCTTATTTCAATCATGCTTCTCTCTTGCAATAGCTTTTTCCATTAATGTGGAGTCGGCAATATCCTTTAAATTAAAATGCTAGTTAAGTGATTCTAAAAAAGAGGGGGGGGGGAGGGGGGGGAAGATGCGGGTTCAGCTTTTCTCCTTGCAAAGCATGGGGAAATTGGGCAAAGGCACCCATTGCAGTTTTGAGCTTAATTTTAATACCCGTCAGTATCCGTGAATGGTAAGCAATGACTCTATAAACTGTATATCATACGGTGTGCATTGCAGTGTCATAAACATGGACTGAAAAAATCAAAATGGGTTAAAAAACATAAGTGAAACTTCCATTATGTATTTTGGTGTAGTTTCCCGATAAAGCATTGATTGAGAGATACTTTCTGAAGTCTTGTTGGAAGCTGACATGCAAGTGGCAAGGAAGATATCAAGGGTCTTTGTAGTTGTTCGTGTTTACTTCCTGAAATGCTTGATCCTGTGAAATGAACAAGACTCAGGTGAATTATAATACTAGATATGATAATTATTCCTTGCATATTTCTTGCAGGTAGAGCTGGCAGATATGGTTCCAAATATCCTTTTGGTGAAGTGACTTGCATGGATCCACATGATTTGTCGTTGCTTCATTCTTCACTTAAGTCTCCCTCGCCAGATCTGGAGGTGAACCATTGTTGTTGTTATATACCTAATGTTTATAAGGCTTTTTGTTCGCTATCTAATTTTTAGGTTTTTCATTGATAATTCAAACCTGAACTGGAACCGTCAAACGTCAGTGCAATCATTTTTGGTTTTGTGCTTTTGGTTCGCCATTAATGTTTCTCTTGTCCTGTTTTTGATCTTCCTCTGGAATACAGCATGCGGGACTCTTCCCTTCTTATGATCTCTTGCTTATGTATTCAAGGGCAAACCCGGACGAGGGAATTTATCAGATATTGGTATTTCTATCCCTCTTCTCCCTTGCTCTTCTGTAAATTGATAAACTGCATGTCCTTGGTTCTCCTGTTGTTTGTCAATGTGATTTGTTTTCTCTAATCTGGATCAGCTGCAATATTACAAATTTGTAATTATTCTGCAGGAACACTTTGTACAGAATGCTAAATTATCGTCAAACTATTTCATTTCGGATTGTGAAGAGATCTTGGTATGCTTTCTGTTACTTGATTAGTGTCTGTTTCTCGTTGCCTATAAAGATTTGACTTCTAATAAAGCTTCCTCCATTGCAGAAAGTTGCCGCTGTTATTGATGAACTTCCCCTCCCTTTGCAGGAGAAGTACTTGTACTGTATTAGGTCACTTTCTGTGCTTTTATTGTGGAACTATCAGACTTACATTATTTAGCTTAAAACTCTGTCCTCCTGACGAATTATTCTCGCTTGAGGAAACTGGACTTTGGTATAACTTTAATCTACTTTGCAAATTAAATTTTCCTCCTTCCAATAAACTTGGTGTATAGGAAGTAGTTGATCGCCAGTGAAAGGTAATGCAACTGGTGTGTTGGTTTTAGTTCATTCTATTACAGGTTTGATCTGATTTTTGCCTTCTTTGCAGCCCAGTTGACATGGCTGATGAAATTTCATCACAAGGACTTGTTCAGGTCGGGCATTAGATTCTTAAAACTGATGTTTGCCCTTTTATGTGAGCTGATGCTATAATTTCGGCATTCTTTGGGCAGTTTGCTACCAACTATGCAAAAAAGGGTCTTGTTCGATTGCGGGAGATCTTTACACCAGGAACACTTCAGGTCCCAAAAACGCCAACTGCGCTGAAAGAACTTGAATCTATTCACAAGGTTCGTTCTTTTAAATTTCTAATGCAGTTCAATATTTCAAATATTAGAATTTTGGCTGTAGAAACGCATGTGTGCATTTGCTCATCCAGCTGACAAAGTTTATTTGCTGGGACTGCTTCATTGTATATGAAATGGTTTTCTCTTGTGCATTTCTATGTAGTGCATAGATACAGGTGACTTCAATTGACAACTTTCTTCGAATCCTGAAACTTTGCTTTCTTGTTGTATACATCATCTGTGACTTCGAAACTTTTTATGGTCTGAAGGTCCTGGAGCTCTATGTTTGGTTGAGTTTTCGGCTGGAAGACTCATTTCCAGATCGCGAGCTAGCAGCTTCCCAGAAGGCTATTTGCAGCATGTATATTCCTCCCTCGTCATCTATTTTAAACCTCCTTGCCTAGACATGCTCTTATATTCTGATTTCCAATTTACAGGTTGATTGAGGAGTTTTTGGAGCGACTGGGGTGGCAAAGGCCAAGATGGAGTATATCATCGAACGGAAGTATATCGCCACATCATTTGTTCCAGAAAACAAGGCAACGATTATAACTGACAACCTTCTGACAATCTATGCAGATGATCTGTCCTCAGAGAAGACTGAGGAAGATTAGTTTGTAGATATTAGACATCATTGCTCTTCAAGGCACAACATGACAGATTGCAGAAAGCTCGGCTTTGTCGCATTTTTCTGGACAAGACCCCGCTCCGAAAGTTGCATATTCGAGTGGAGATAACAAGTTTACGCTGTCGCTGCTGCTTCGATGAGTTATGCTTTAAAACTGCCTTCTCCAGTGCGATAGTACATCATTTGTGTCAACTGCCTGGGTTTCAAGATCAAGATATGTTGGGACTCTTGAACAGCTATGGGCCGTTTGCATCAAGATATGTTGTGACTTATTTATAGTTTTTGCCTACATTATTAGTCAGGTTAGGGTGTTTGCTTGATCAAACATTTTTTAAAATGTAATCATAGAAAAAATTAATCATTTAATCAACGTGTAAGAAAATGGATTGTTTGATCTACATTAATTTGGATTAGTGTTTTATCTTTCAAACATCTATGATTTGCAAATAATTAGACTAAATAACTAATAATGTTAGATGGTTAATATATTAGATTGTAGTGATGATACATCGATGGATTAAATTGGAAAAAAGAAAAACAGAAGAGCGGTGCTTAATGGTGTGCTAGTGGCTGAATGCAGTCCGAAGTGAATGCTGTGCATCTTAAAATTATGAATCTATGAAAAACATTTATCAAATAGATTACATATCAATATTGAGATAAAATATTCAATTGATTAAAGTTTGAATTGAATATAAATGAATAATATGGAAATATCAACATATAAATGGAGCAAAGGTTTAAGTAATGGCCATTATGCAAGTATAGCATAACCCCTATTCATATTCTATTCCCTGTCCAACAAAAATTAGTGTAAAACATGAACATTGTTTTATCGAGACAAATGTACCAAAAATCAAACGCCCCAGTGTGATACTCTTGATCTTTTGTGGGTGATTTTGTTTGTTAGATCAAGTCTAATGAAATAGACAAATGTGATGCTAAAGTCAAAACATAATACTACTGTGCAAAATGTTTACTCCATAAAAAAGGTTTAGCAATTGTCAAATTTTAGTTTTTGTCATCGATAATGCGGCCTGACTCTTCACTCATCATTAATCAAATGATAAAATTCTCGAAAGAGAAAATATATCATAACATCATTGAAACAACAAACAGATGTTATTATCTTTGTCTCATATTAATTATTATGTATTGATCCGAAACAGAAATTGATGTGAATATTGAATTTATATTAATTTTGATGGAGAAATAATTCTTTTATGATGGTGGAGTTTATTGTAACAGTTGTGAAAAAAGTTAACAAGTATACAATAATAGTTGAGATTGATTTGTTATTTTTTAATATTAAAAGATTACCAAAAAATGAATGATACTCTTTCCGTCCTATAATACATGTAATATTTCTTTTGGGATGTCTCAATTTACTTGTAATATTTATTTTTTCAGTCAATGTTTAATGGATGAATTGTTTAAAAGTGTTCCATGAAAATTTTTCTTATGTTTTGATTTTCATTTCGGATTTTATAGTTCAGATGGACAAAATTACAATGCACACGAGTATGATATGTAGTTTCATGGAGCCTTTGCTTACAATCAAAATTAGGACCAAAACTTGAGTGAAAGTTTTATTGGAGATTTTTGTCCAATTTGCCTATGTTTTTTAATATAAAAAAAATCACATTAATCATATTTTATTATAATACATTCATTTTCTTATATTATAATCATCCCACTACTCCTAAAAAATATTATTTATTTATCAAATTTCATATAAATTCAACACACATATAAATTTTAGTAACGATTCAAGCGATTATAAATATTATAAATAAAAAAATAACATTTGTTATAAGATAATATAATTAAAAAATATAATAATTAATATGAGACGAAAAAAATATAAGAAGATGATAAAATTTAACTTTGTTTATCCGCCATAGCTTCAAGCCTTCATCATTATGACTGATCCATAAAATTGGACTTTAAAAAGGGTCGACGAGGCACAAACGCGTGGTTTCCTCTGTGAGTGCACCCATTGTCTCTTCACCAGGTCAGTTTCATCTCTCTCTCTCTCTTTCACCGTTTCCTCTTTGCTGTCCCCCAAACGAATCCGTCTTTGCACTACGATTAAGGGTCATTCATTTATCTGCTCAAAATGTATTATTCGTTGATTCGCTTGAATAATTTGCCGGTATGATTAATTAGGTTAATCAGGTTAGCCGATTGGAAGTCCAGTCGAGTTGTCTCAGTGCTAAGCCGTTCTCCTCCTAAGCTTAAGGTCAGGGTTCGACGTTTGATGACATAGTAAACAACCTGCCCCTATAAAAATAGGGGTAATGTGTACGTACATACAAATTGAAGTATCATGAATTTTGTTACAGCTCGGATTAAGAAGCATAATTGGTTTTTGCTATTTTGTTGTGGGTTGCAATTGATTGTGTAGAATTCGAATCTGAGAAATGAATAGAGAGGGATTGCTCTTTCAGGATTGTTGCGTCTTATAGAAAACGATCTATCTGTTTGAGGTTTCTGAAGTGCATTGTAAATTCGGTGTTTTGCATGTCATGTTTATTTTTAACTGTTTATTTTGCTTTTGGGAGGCACCAAATGTACTCTTTTGTGCATAGAATCGGTATTTAATATATCGATGAAGCTAATATCATCTGTCACATATATGCGCCTTCATTGAATCTCCTCAAATGTAGGATTAGACATTGGATGGTTTTCATGAACAGGGCATCGTTCCGAGTTGGGTTAGGGTTTAGATACTAAAGCTGATTTTGTGTTGACAGAAGTTTGGGGTTGGGCTGTCGTGATGACGCTATATGATCAGTGCCGGGAAGTCAAGTCTATAAGGACCAATGTGGGTGATATGAAAGCTTAGCTGAGTCTTGAAGTATATGATCAGAAATCTTTTAGATCAGGCTGTCAACTGCTGGAGCACGGAATGGTGCAGCTGAGGCATGTAGAAACAGGAAACAGTTTGGCGCGTTCTAGGATTTGTAAACAATGCCTGCAGTGAAAAATGTAATTGTAAAACAACACTCTTTTTATCAAGAACTTCTAGTGTTCCTCGATAACACGTCGTTTTCATTGTGACCCAATCTCGCATGTCATGGATGCTAGAAGAAGAAAAGAAGGGGCAAGAGAAAGAGGTGGGAGAAAAGAGAGGAGCCAGTATGGGCAATACCGTTTATCAGGGTCAAAATTTCTAACAGAGTTATAGTGTTCATCTGGTGTTTTTCCAAGTTAGCGCAAGATATTTTTTTAGCACCAGGATTCATTAAGCATAGTTCTGTATACAAAGGGGAACAACATAGAAATCCATTCTGCATAGTCTTGTATATGAAGGGGTACATCTGGCTCTCTCTTTTGTTCAAATATTACCAAGAGCGATTTTGTTATAGGTAACATCGTATCACTGGTGTTTTAATTCAATTACTTATGCTCTTCACTGTGGCCTTTGGGTTTCGGGTTATTCTTGGATAAATCGACACAGGCTATTGTGCTACAGAAGATCTTTCTCTGTTGAAGCATACAGGCACACTACATAATGAAAAGGCCCATGCCGTGGAACAATGATCAGGTGGATCTTGTTTCTCTTGATGACTCAGATAACGAAGCCTCTGATGCCAAGAAGTCTGCTGAAACTGCGAACATAAATATATCTGCTGCTGAGGCCTTTGTAGACCAGCTTATAGCAACGAAGCTTGCCAGTCTAGCTCTTGATCCCAAAACATCTGAAGGTAGTCGAGCACTTGAAAGATGAGCGTTGTGTTAACATGCGATGAGCCTCGAGTCTGCAAGGCCTAGAAGGGGATGAAGGTTGCTTACTAGATACATGTTTGCTTCTTGATGCAGATCCATTGCTTAGAAGTGCAAGAATATATCAGGACTACATGAACCATATCCCGATCCCAATTCTCCGTGGATCTCTAATCCCTTGCAATTCGTGGCTGGGACTAGCCAAATCCATCAAGGAGCTGTATCAGCAACCCCTCCATTATCTTACCAACAAGCTCCTAAAGCAATGGGACCAGGCCAGATTGGAAACCGAGGATCATTACAAGCCACTCGACGCCGTTATTCATCCTGTGAAAGCAGAGCTGACCATATGGCTGATCGAGGAAGTTCACCGGCTCACAGCATCTCCGCACCATGTCGCCAAGAAATGGCTGGAGGAACAGATGTATCATTCGTTCATAGACCCTATCTTCCCTCAACTCTGAAGCCATTTATTTGGGTCTGGGCTAATCTTTCCTTTCCATTTCATGATTCTAAGATGATGACTCGGGTTGTCTTACTGGTCAGTTAAACTTGCATCAGGTCATATGCATGGTAACTGCTTCATTCTGACTGGTAGTCGCTGTTCTTTTTGTTTTCTTTTTTCGGTTCTTCTGATGTAGGACAGTCTGTGGGTTTGTAGATGTGATTCTAGCCTGGTGCTTGTTTCAGTGTAAAACCCAGTATTGTGATAAAAATTTGTACTCGGTTCAAATTAACTCAGTATTGTGATAAAATTTGTTCCTTCCTCTCTTCTCTATGATATTGCCTAATGGTTGATGGTTCGTGATATGTGTGGATTAGCACAGCTTGGTAGCATTGCCTCTGTTTCTCGATGAACTTGCAGATCGAGGGTCGCAGATATACTCTACTTATCCGGCGTCAAAAGCTTTGGTTCAAAGCGAAGTTTGAAATAAGAGGAAGGCAGCTACGGTTTCACAAACTTGAGTGGTTTTTTCGTCTAAACTTGAATTCTTGTTTAATAGGAGTATTACGTACATGCTGTATTATTGAACATCTGGGGTTCACCAACTAACAATATAGCTGGAGAACAATGTGCAAACGGTCAAAACATGTCAGTCTTCTCAAACTGGGTAAATCCAATCCGTCATCCTTGGCTTTCCTGGTATCAGTATCAGGTAAAGCTTTTTCTTACTGTAATTTTGTTGCTTGCATTTGTTTAACCGGGATTGACAGGGTTAATTGACATGATGCTGTTGACACATGAGGTTAAATGCAACTGACATCTCTTTTTACAGTTTTACTTTTTTTGATTTTCTCCCGTCATTTGGTCTCGTGTACTAATATTGAACTGTTATTATACCTTTAAAACTTTTGACCTTGACAATCTCGCAAAGCATCTTTGTTTTACAGTCAAAATAGTTGACGACGAGCGATAGTTTTATCTAAAGAATGGATTCTCAAATATGTTCCTATATCAAAAGTTGTTTTTATATGAGGAGTACTCGTATACACCGGGGATCATTCACACCCCGCATGGTAAGCTGCTCAATCAATTCCTTTAAAAAGAGAAGAGATTAGGGAATCAAAACCTAAACCTGTTGAACGCGGAACTACTTTGTGAAATCCTCCGGATTTTACGGTCTATTTGATTGAGTAAAGGGAAATTTTTCGGGATTTTTTTTTAAGAAAAACTAGCTTACACTTCCTTCCACAAATTTTTGCTTTATATATGATGATCACATGCCATTATGCGAAGGCCAGCTTTCGTAACCAAAGTGAGTGCAATGCATGTTTTTCATCCCATGTCCCAGACATTATCATAGCTTTGCGCTTTCGGACTTTCCTCTGCTAGTGTAACCCTGTAATACTGCTTTTCTTCACACTTGAGATATTGTCTTATTTCGTTGAGCAATGTTGGATCAAGTGGTATAATTATCAATACCAGTATCTCGTAAATTCAAATGACCAAAAACTTGATTTTCAATAAACAACAATATCTCGAGTTTTAGTATTATAAAAATAGAAAAATAGGTCCTTTAAGAGTTTTGCGGTTGGATATTTATCACACGATCATAAAATTTATGATCGGTCAAATGAAAAGCTAGAAAACAGTCGACTCCAAGAGGGACGAGGAAAACGAGAAACCCAAAATGAAACTAAAAAGATTATTATCTACAACGAGATGATCATGAAAAGCAAAACACGAGAAACAAACGTGACCTCTTGTGTCATTGAACCCTGTTTGTTGCAAGTCTAACATATTTTCTCCTCTTTCTCCTATATTTTTGTCATACAGATTAGGATAAAACGAGCATTGTGCACATAACTAGTCGTTTCAGGTACAACTTTCACCTACCCCTTTGGACCAAAAAATAGCTGTGTCGAGCTGAAAAAGCTAATGGTTTGTTGACTACAATAATAGAAAAAGGGTAAAAAGGAATAAGACGAGAAATTAATTTAAGCTGTGAAAAGAGGTTAGTACTTGGAGTGACCTTAAAGCAAGGTACTCCAATGCTAGCTATAGAATGAGTAGAGCCATACAAAAAGAGTTGAAGAAATAGTAGTACCCTTGTCTTATTTTTCTACAATGTGGTAATTGTTGAGATATCATTAATAATTAAAAAGTTTTTTATCATAAGTTTGGATCTCAAATAAAAAAGATCTATAAATTAATATAATTGTTATTGATTATGAAATCAATAATATTTATTCGTGATATTTTAAGATCAAGAGTGCTTCTCTTGAACATTGGGAGGTATTATATATATGTTGGAAGCCCCATAAAATTGCATTGTGTTAGGTGTACTGAGGAATTAGTTTGTATGTAGACGTAAGCTATAAGATAATGGACTCTATCTCACATTTAGATGCCCTATAGTATTTAAAATTATCACATGTGACTATATGAAATGGAAAGTCAGGATTAGAGCTCATATTAATTATGTTCTCGAAACTACAATTATAAACGTTACATCTTGAAGATTGTGTATGTTAAGAAAACTCTTGATTAGTGTTGTGCAGCTATGCATGACATTTTTTCATCACATATCCTGACATAATAATCATGTTATTTATAATACAATGTTTTGAGTCTATTCTAATTTTCTTCCCTACATCTTCTAATAATCCTCAAAATACATGATGAACAATATAAAGAGGATATCAAACATGAGAGGGAGAGAGATTATACGTTAAATGTTTCAGATTGACATATGTTTATATACAGGTAAAATAATTTATGGTATGAAGTAAATAATACATAGGAAAAGAACCTAGGTGAGTGCACAAATGTCGAAAAGAATTGGCTCAATAACAAATAGGTTTTGTTTTAATCATATGGTTAAAAGTTTTAACACTTCATGAGACATCAAAAATAGACAATCTATCACATTGCAATATCACAAAATTCTATAATGTCGGCCTTCTCAAACCAAGTACGTGATAGAATTATACAAGTTGTTATATTATCTTTGTCTATTAGACATCATACAAGTCTAATGATCTTTGATAAATAAAATTAAATTTTATGTTAGCACATATGACAAAAACACGTGAATAAAACGTTACAGTACTACTCAGGAACAATACAAATTAATAAATACTAAATCTATAAAAATAGATACATACGATCTCAAAATAGACAATATATTAAATCATCGGTTATAACTACATTAAAATCATATCTTGATCCAATCATAACATCATTAACACCATTAATATTTAGGTTAAGCCACATGCTTACTGACTTTTGTATAAACGCCTCTCATTTTTTTACGGTGAGTAGTTCTCATCTCACCCTCTTTGTCCTATCCCTTCTCACTATACTATAGTGAAAGAATCATATACTCTGAGAGTGGGCCAAAAACTCCATTGAATTGAATACTCTGTTCCCGCTCATCTATCCCCCAAATCTCTCTCATTCACCCACTTTCCTCTCCCTTTATCAGTAACAAAAAAGAGTTCAGATCTACACAAATTTACCCACAGAGGAGAGTTGAGGGTTGAGATTGAAGTGTAGGGTTTTGGTGTTTCAGGGTTCAATTGGGTTATGGATAGTCCAGAAAGGGCTCAGATTCAGACACCCATTTCCAAAAACGAGGTTAATTTGCCATTTTTGCTTGGATTGATGCTCAAATTTTTGTGGGGTTTTTTCCTCAAAGTCGTAAAATTTGGTGCTTGGATAGCATCTGAATGCTTTGGGGTGATATGGGTTTTGTGCCCATTTCTGAATTTGACTACCATTTTGCAATTAGTGCATGGTTTGGTGCTTAATTTTTGTGGAGTTTTTCCAATGTTGTTCAATTGCTTGTATAGCGTGTGAACTCGTGAGGTTTATCCTCAGTGACCCGGGTTTGATCTGGTTTTTTGTTCTAATTGGGGTATAAAGTTAATCCCTATTGATTGTTAATTTTTTTGGTAGGTCCTGTGACTTGGGTTTATACTATGTGTCTGTGGCCAGAGGGTTGATGAAGACTTGGTTTTCTCTTATTATGTGATTGAACAAGTTTTCACCAAAAAAACCTTTATGGCCTATGGGTGCTGTCGTTGAAGGCCTCGGATTCTTCTGAAATTGTGGTTATAGGGAAATTAGATAATAAGTGATGAAAACAGAAGTTGGCTATTAAAGTTTGGATATGTTGGTGATGTCTGTCTTCATTCGGAGATCTTGGTTCTCATTTTCAACATATGTTAAAGATCTTGACAAACTTCGAGAGATCTGTACTTATTCCTCGCCATGAAGACACATGTTGAATTGCAAAGTTACTTTAGTGGATCATTGTGTAGTTTCTGAGAAACTCTCCAGGCTTTGGTCGAAGACAGACTATTCACGCTTGTGTCATTTGTATAGATGATCAATTTTCGCAAAATTGTTCTCTCAATTGTGCCGACTCGTCATTGGTCTCATATTTGTTTTTCTGCTTTTCGGATGAAGTGATCTTCGGTTTTGAAAATTTATCTGTTAGTCAGATATTCAGTATGTTCATGCTCCTGGAGGTGCAGGGTTTCTGGTGATTGATGAATCGATTTTACGTCATCATTATGAACTTGCTAGTTCTAGATATTCAATACATTTCCATTCATAACTTCGATCATATTTGCTATTCTATGTTTTTTCTTGCATCCTTAAGTATTTATGTGATTGATGATTCTTTTGTTCATGCAGGATACGTCTCCATATTCGAACTACGTCAACAGTCTTTCTCCTATACCTATAAAGCTCATCAAGGGGAGAAACATTTCACGATCATTCAGTTCCCTCAATTTTACGTCGCCACCACATGTTTTTGCATCTCCACAAGTGAATCTCCAGCAGGAATCTAGATTCTTGGAAAGGTAATGAAGTTATTATCTACTCAGCTTTTCCTAATTGTTTAATTAACAATTAGTAATTATTGGTAGTAGGTCTCTTTCTTATCTTCACGCTTTTGCCTCAGCCATCCACCCTTGGAGTTGACAAAACCTGAGTTTACATCGAACGATGACAGAGCAGTTCGTGGTACCGAAGGAGCTTTGCTTGCTGATCCGCTGCTAGAGAGCTCCTCGACTGAAGGAATTCAACATGCTGGGATTCCTTTTGATCATGGTGCAGGTTTTCTTTTTCGTAAAGCCTCAGGGGATATGATTGAAATGCCAGTGGAATTGAGATACTGTGGTGCTAATCCAAATTGTACGATAGAGATACCTTCTTGTAGTGACATGAGATGCAACACAGACACATTCCGTTCAGTTCCATTTGGCGAAGGATCTACTGTAGATCCTTTTTTTGCAGCTGAATGCAGTTCTCATGCTGCACAAGAAAACAACGAGGAGACTAACTCTTATTTTGACTCATTGATTTCTGATGATGTTGAGTTCATAGAATATTGCTCACCCAATGGAACAATTTATCTAAAAGGGGAGTCTCACAGACGAAGGAATGCTGTTTTTTTGCCTCCATATATTCCATGCTTCTTTCAAGGTGTCGTAAACGGCCAACAAAACATATTTCATCCTGGGTCCATGAGCTCGGGTTATCAGAATGGAAGCAAAGATCAATTCAGTGAATCTGGAGAACCCAGTGGGGAAAATCAAATACACCAGGTGCCAGACAGCAGCACGATGAATAACTCCATGAACGATTTCCGAAGCAATAGTTCTTGTGAATACTTGGAGAGTGAGGTAAGATGCTGTTTCCCTTTGCTCAAGGAAATATTCGTTATGTTTCTTTTCCCAATTTATTCATTCACATGTTGGGATGCAGAAACCCAACTCCATGGTTATGGGTCTGGTTCAGTTTGTAGTTGAGTTTCGGTCTGTTGGTCAATCTAATGCAAATATAGTTGTGTGTAGAGGGAGATGATATATTCAGTGCCTTTTCATAAGTCTAGAGCACATAGAGCGCTAAAACAAGTAGAATTTGCATATTTTGAGTTTATTCAAAATTGCCATGGATATTTTTTAAGTCCATCCATTAAACCTGATAGAATTAGACTATGATTACCAATGAGGCTTTTATTTGTAAGGTTCAGTCAGGATGTGCATCCAAAAAGAATAACCCGTTTCCTGGCATGAATAAGTTTTTTGTTGCTCTTTGTAGAGCGCTTTCAACTTTTGAGCCTTTCGGTTTTGGTTCTATCATCTATTGTTTTGTATGATGTAGCTTACTTCCAATGGTCATCGAGTCACAAGAAGGCGCTGCCTAGTTTTCGAGCATCCTGTTACTAGGAAGAATTTAGAAGGTGGTCCATTCTCCAGCTCTTTGAATCCATTGCTTGAGGGGAACAATGGAAACATGAACAAGCAAATGGATCCACTTATTACCAGGAACAATACACCGCCGTACCTAGTGTCTGGAATTGGATTGCACTTGAATGCACTTGCCTTTGCTTCAAAAGAATTTAGACATGTGAAGCAGGAAGCAGTGTGCTCTCAAGGAAACACTGCAGCAACTGAGAAAACTACCTTGGAATGTGTAGCAAAATCATCAGATGTTGGCTCCTTGAAGAAGGAAATGGATATTGGTGAAATCACGGATCAAATTGCAGAAGAGGCTTCTCGGGCATCTGTCAGCGTGGCCGAAGAGGAGTTGGGTCCGAATAGTCCCAAGAAAAAGAGGCACCATACTGTGCTTTATCTTGTTTTTTTTTTTTCTCCAACTGAACTACCCACCATCTGACCATCACATGCGAGTGAGATTTTTGTTTTAAGCCTTAAACCCACTGATTCAATGCAGGCGCAAGTCAGACAACGTCGATTCTTGCAAGCGTTGCAAGTGTAAAAAGTCGAAGTGCTTAAAGCTGTAAGTCTGCTTTCCCTCGATGCACATGACACTTTGTTATAGCCTGCGCAATGGTTGTGGTTTGATGCTTAGCTTTGGCTGTGTGTATTCTGAGTGCAGGTATTGTGATTGCTTCGCTGCTGGTATCTTCTGCATGGAGTCATGTTCCTGTGAAGGTTGCTTTAACAAGCTTATTCATTCAAAGACTGTCCAGGATACTCGCAAACAGATTGAATCAAGAAACCCGCTTGCATTTGCTCCTAAAGTGATTAGGGCCGCAGATGCCTCTCCTGATCTCAAGGTAGAAATCTGCTATTTATTATTGCTTCCCACATCTGGTTTTTTTCTCCCTAGATTTTGAGCTTAGATGCTCACTACTTTTTACAGTTTTACTCATGATTTCGATTGATTTAAATAAACTATTATCTTTTTGCAGGATGATTCAACCACCACTCCTGCATCAGCACGGCATAAACGTGGATGCAACTGTAAGAAATCAGGTTGTCTGAAGAAGTATTGCGAATGTTATCAGGTTTTCCTCTTCACCTGGTTTACATGGCTTTAACTTCTATGATTAGCTTACTAAATGATCGTCCTCTGATTTTAGGGTGGTGTTGGATGTACTGTTAGCTGCCGATGCGAGGGGTGTCAAAATTTATTTGGCAGAAAGGATGGTAAGTATGCTTTTTAATTCATGATACAACGAATCGTGATTCTGGGAAAATCCTATCAACTCTCTAATATTTCTTGGTCGGAGATCACTAGTGGTTTGCGTCTTATTCATACTACTGGATTGGTTGCTTTTTACAGTTCCAGGACCTTTGACAATGACATTGGACGCTGAGATTGAAGAAGAATCACCTGGCAGTGAGAAAAGTTCCACGGCCAAATGTTTTGTCCAACCGGAAATTCCAAAAAGTGAACAAAATTCAGAATCTGCTATTCCAAGCACACCTATGCAAGTCTTCAGGTTTGATGCTCTTTCTTTGCCTAAGAATCTTGGCCTAACGAAGAAAGTAGTGCTTGGTGATGAGACCAGCCGCCCTCAACGTCTGTTAATATATATTGTAATCCTCCTTGTTACAGGTCGTCCGTCGCACACCCCATCTCGATGGGCAAACCTCCACTTACACCTTTCGGTGTTGGTGGCTCGGGAAGTTCATTTTCGGTGTTGCACCCTTGCAAGGGGTCATTTGGATCAACCTTCCTCCGGCCTGAATCCAAAATCGAGAAGCACGATAACATATCAGGAGATGATCTACCTGGGATTCTCCAGGGTTACAATAGTTCCCCCAGCAAGACCGGGATCAAGACCCTTTCTCCAAATAAGAAAAGGGTGTCTCCCCCCCACCATGATTCCGGGAGATCTCCTTCATCCGGTCCGAAAGCTACTAGGAAGTTAATATTGAAATCCATCCCCCAGTGCCCCTCGTTCACTCCCGATCGTTGAATGGTTGATGAGTTCGAAAATGAAGAATCGCCAACAAGGTAGTTGCATCCATATTTCATGTCTTACCATTCGTTTTTCCAATGTATGTAGTTCATGTTCGTCGTTCTTTGACCTTGGCTTATTTTTTCTCCTTTTAATTTCCCTCGTCGCTTGCAATGGGGTGTATAATAATGCCTGTTCTGTTCTTCCATATCGAATGGATCTACTTTCTTAGTAGAAGTACTTCATATATGGTGTATATGTATCGTGAGGTTGATGCTGAGGTTCTATATAATCGAAAAGTTCTTTAAACATGTCTTTTGCTTGGTTGGCGGCTGCTTTGCTTGTTTAATACACTGTTCTGTCACAGATTTCTCTGCAATAGCTCTGGCAAACAGTTCACGGTCAAGTCTCTGCGGCACAATGTGTTCATGCATTCGCTTATACTGTGAAATATGAATGGGCCTGTCATGTACCTGAAAGGCTAAGTTTTTGCTCATGGTTTTGTGTTCATCGACTATAAAAAAGTGCAATATTGTGATTTACATTCTAATCCATGTAGCGGCTTTATACGTGATTTAGTGATTCGTAATGTTATCACTCAATCATCATCTTGTGCTAATTTTTCTTGTACTTAGTTGTCCCACTTCTCGATAGAAGGTCGGAGAGATCAAAGTGTATCATACAATTCATATAGATACCAAAACTCTTTGTGCTTGTGGCATGGTGATTAGTTCGCATGCCGTTAATCTGCCATCGACTTCTGTCAATCCTGTGTACAAGATTGTTTTCATCGCTATTCAGACATGGAAAACTATGAGTGCATAAGACGGCATGACGCTTAGCACCACTTCACGGCAAACTGCCGCGGTCCTGGAGGCAGAATCTAACCGAGATTCATAGGAGATTGATTGACCATGCCAACCATGGCAGAAGCTTACCAAAGAAGGCCAGCTTCCTCACAACACATTGGCATGAACGGTTTGTAGGAGCCACGGCTGGCATCCACACTCAGTTCAAGCCAGCAAACTGTTAAAGGCGATAAGCTGTTGCCAAGCATCCTCTTGAACAGAAGCCTTGGTGTCCTGCTCATCAACAGCGCCACCTTCAACTCGCCCGGACCTCAAAATGTAGACAACCTGCCAGCGAGCCATATACAATCTGTAACTTACAGCATCCTGGAGTAGGGATACCGCCTCACCGGTGTTCACCCACCCCCAGCAAATTGCTGAATATCAAGGCACAGCAAACCAGCAATCGAAGTCTTCTTCTCCTGCCTAGACTTATTTAAACTTCTACCGGTTGCTAGGAACTGAATGAAGAAAATTTTCGATGCCAGCTTCAACAATCTGCCATGGACATGGCGGAGGATAGCATCAAGGCGTTGGAGCATCTGTCCCTTGTTGCTATCCTTCAAGAGAACCCAAGTCGGACATGGAGGAGTCTGAGTCAGATGCAGATTTGAGCATTCTGATATGCTCCATAAGTACTTCAAGTAAATCGTAAATCATCCCGCAGCTTCGATGATAAACATCTTCTGCCATAAAACCATGCATGCTCGACTTCTATCCAACTTCAACCAGGAACCTTTTTAACGCCTGTCTGCCTCATCCGCTTCGTGAGATCAGCTTTCTCATCCCATCTCTTAAGACGTCCATGTCAGACAGGATAACATAAGTGCTGTGCTTCTCGGGCTCTAGTTCAAAGAGACGTCTCGCCAACTGATCAGAAAATTCCACATCACCATAATTTCTACAAGCAGCCAATAGCGTGAGCCACAGAGTTGTATCAGGTTCAAAGGGCATTGATTCGATCAAAGCCTTCGCCTCATCTAAGAGACCAGCTCGTCCAAACAGATCAGCACAGCAAGCATAATGTTCCATTCTTGGCCGTATACCATGATCAGATTCCATGACTTTCAGAAAATGGCGGCCTTCTGCCACTAGGCCAGCATCCATGACCTTCACTTCTCCGATGCCGCTTTTAAGGAAGAAGACGAGGAAGCGGGATCCGAGCGAGTTGGTTGGTGCTTTGGGTTAGTGATCGAGTTTAGGGGAGACGATGGCGACGTCAAAGGAGAGGTGACGACAGGAGGGGCGATGAAAACGACGATGGGAAGGGATTATGACGGATGAGGTGAAATTTGAGAGAAAGAGGGAGAGAGAGAATGAAAAGGTGGATTATATGTTTGGAGAGATTTATTTTTTTTCAAGATTATATCTTTTAAAAAATAATTTTAAAAATTATATCATTCAAGAATTTTCGGTACAATTTTTCTTGGACAAAGGATCATGTCACATGATCATTTGAACAAAGTACCATCTTGAACCGGCAGGACACTAGCCCGGTCGCGCTACACCATTTGAGCATGAAAGAAAAAACGAAACCAATCACTCACTCGCCAACATATGCACAAAATCCCTAGCAAACCCTAAAAATCCCCAAAGCCCACTAATTAGACCACCCAATCTCCACAATCAGAGACCCAAATGGCAGAATCAGGTTTAGAATCAGTCAAAGAAGTATCCCTCAAAGACAAAGGCAACGAGTTCTTCAAAGCAGGGAACTATCTCAAAGCTGCTGCGCTATACACTCAAACTATCAAGCAAGATCCCAATAATCCGACTCTGTATAGGTATAAGACTTTGATTGGGTTTGGGTTGAAATGTTGTGGGTTTGATGCTTGGTGGGCAAATGGGCACTGTGGGATTTGGGGAATTATGTTTTGGAGATGGGGTTTTGGGGGGAAAGGTTTGATCTTAGTGATGATTTGGGTGGTGAGGTTTAGATGTTTGGTGATTTGGGTTCAGTTTGATTTAGTTGTCATTTGCTGATTGGAAATGGGGGATTGTCGTTGTGTGGTTATTGGGAATGTTTTGGAGTGAAGGAAATGTGAGTATTTTGGAGTAAAAGGAGATGAATTGGTGTGGGATTTTGGTATATATTATGGAAATGAAAATAGAATCGATCATCAATCAATCGGTTGATCGTGAGATGAACAAAAACCTTAGCAAACCTGAAAAGTTTCTCACGGCAGTCTTCCCTCAAACCCTGCCAATTACGTTAACCAGCCATGCTGATGTAAATGTATCGGTTTTGGTCAGCTGAGCAGAGATCTGCCTTCTTGTGGTTGTGACTTTATATCATAGATTTTTTGTGGTTCCTATGAATATCTGCTAATTTGATTTTTTTACTCTAAAGCAGATTCGTGGATTATGATTGATGACATGAATTTATTTTTCGTTGTGTGCTTAGGTTGTACTGAAGTACTTGATTTTCATAACTGGGCATGTTGTTATAAGCTTTCTGTAATTCTTGATGATATTGAAAAAAAATGGATATAATCTCTTCTTGTTCCTTGCTACATTATTCTCAGTAACCGCGCTGCAGCCTTCTTGCATCTTGTTAAACTCAACAAGGCACTGGCTGATGCCGATATGACAATTTCCTTGAGTCCAGAATGGGAGAAGGTAAATGATCTTCATACGGGTTTTATTGGTCTAGACGCCCTAGTATATAACAAAGTAACTTGCTCTCTATTAGGGCTATTTCAGAAAAGGATGTATTCTAGAGGCATTGCAGAGATATGACGAGGTAATTTTTCTGATTTATTTATTTTAGTATTATGCCTGATAGACTTACCCAACCCTAATATTTATGTTTGTCTACTGGATAAAATTTATCTCCAATCCCAGGCTTTGGCTGCATTTCAAGAAGCTTTGAAATATAACTCCCGAAATGCCGAGGTCTCAAAGAAAATTAAGAGACTCGAACAAGTAATCAAAGAGAAAAGGCGATCTGAAGAACTTGCTAGTATTAGATCTAATGTTGATATGGCAAAGCACTTGTCTGCAGTGAAATCTGAGCTGGTGAGTGAAACTTGTGTCCTGGAATTTCTTGTTGTTCTGTGCAAATCGTTGTGTCTGACGGCATCCTGAACTTGTATAGATCATTGAAAGGGGGACCATGTAAACTCTTAGCGTTAATAAGCTTGTTGCTTCTGTTCTGACTGTGTATAGATGTGTAACATCTGTTCATTTTTTTCATTTTTCCATTTTCCCATTTGTATGTCCTTTCTGATAGGTAGTGCATGGACTTTTCACGGGAAAGCAGGTTGTGGTGTTGCAAATTTTTAATCATAGGAAACGGTTTTTGAAAAAAAAATATTGCTGTTTTCTTCTTAGCCTTTTGTTTAGAAGTAGTGCCATTTTGGAAAAGCGGCTACTCAAAGCTAGGTTCAGTCATTGCCCAATTCATGGGTAGGCGATATTTTTAGAACGGAGCTCGATATTTTTAGAAGAGAGCTCAACAGGATACGATAGTGAGGAATGGGGACGAAAGGGGTGAGAAGGGAGAGCTACACACGGGTCCCTTGAATTTATTCCATAGGTAAGGTAAGAATGCTTTATACGGGTAGATTCCCGGTTGCCAATTGTTGGAATGATGGAATCCTTATGCTGTCGATTTGACAGTCTTCCAAGTTGGTTTAGCCTAATTCATTAGTAGTTTAAGATTTCACTAGACAAAAGAATAAATCCATATCTTGTGCTCTCCTATAAATCCATTTTTTGGATATCCTGGCTGCAAGGCTTACATGCTTTGTTCATCCGAAGATCGAATAGTTTCTCCAAGATAGGACCAACATGTCCTCAACTTTGCAGGCTGAAAAATATGGAGGTGAAGAATGTTGCCGAGACATGTTCTCGTTTCTTGTTGAAACGATGGAAACCACTGTAAAGTCATGGCATGAAACTTCCAAAGTTGACCCCAGAGTCTACTTCCTTATTGACAAAGAAAAAACTGATACAGAGAAATACGCGCCTGCTGTTAATATCGATAAGGTATGTAAAGCTTTTTGCTTTGTTTGATTCTTTGATATCTTTCAGATTTTTGATATTGTTTCATTTATTTATTTTATTTCTTATGTCTTCACGGTGCGAAATCGTTTTTGAATCTTGATTATGAATCGTTTTCTTTGACCATGCCAGGCCTTTGAATCTCCACATACGCATAGCAGTTGCGTCTCATTTCTTCGGGAGTATGCTGCAGAGTCTTTTTCAAAGGCAGCTTGCTTAGTAGCTCCCAAGAGCATCATAGCGTACCCACAGGTATTTTACCATTTTCACTTGTTCTAATGAGGATGTATATGCTAGCTTTGCAATGCTCTGACGGTCTGACCCCTCCATGCCTTTTTTTTTTTTTTTTTGCTTTGTTTCTTCTTTTTCAACCATTATTTTTGTTTCTAACTTTCTACATAACTTTATTTGATCTTACAAATCGAACACACGGTAATTATTTTCAGAAATTTACATGCAAAGTTAATATTTGCTATCATTTTCCTTTAATTGGGTGCATCCACAGGTCTGGAAAGGTGAAGGAGCTAAAAAATGGAAGCATGGGAAAAATGATGGCTTCTTTGTTCAATTTGAATCACCTACGCTGCGAAAACTATGGTTTATTGCTAGTTTGACTGAATTAGGGCAAACGTTCTGCAAGTAAGCCTCGACTTATTTTTCTGCCCAGTTTCCTGGAGTTTCATTTCTTTGTTTAATTTTGTGTTATGAGCTTCTTAGTTACCCTAGTATTCTTAGATTCCTGTCGTTTGGATTTGCTAAAAGATGGTTAACATTTCAGGGATCCTGAGATACTGGATATAACTGACAACCAATTGCTTCCTCGCCTGTACAAGTGAAATCCAGATCAATATGAGAGCCTCATCTTTTAATCAGCGAGATCCCAGGGACGAACCACATTTCTCTTAGCTTCGTCGACAACATCCTGAACAACTAGCCTTGATCTTCTGAAGCTGAGACAGTGGCTGGAGGTGTTCTCCATTTACTCCGCGTGCTGCCGTGAGTTCAAGTTTTGTAAAGCGAATGCCTGTTCTTGGTGGTGTTTGGTGCCCCATTGATTCGGTTTGTTTTTTGTGGTTGTTGCTGTAGTGTTGATTGCTGTAGACGAATCCCGTTTGATATAGCGATTTTGGTATTCGTTTGTTCTTTGTACACTCAAGACAAGTCTCCGAAGAAAGTATGGACTTGTAGCATTTTATGAACATTTAGAAGGCATTCACTCAATTCAGATTAAATTGCAAAGTCAAGATTAACAAATCACATACTCTTGTGGAGTATTGATGAGGGATGATGAGAAGTACTCCAACTTAATTTCTCACTCTCTTCGATGGGAGGGTGTTACTCCCAACTATCCACAGCTATGTGGTTGCAAAAGCATACCTATATAATCGTGTTGTGTAAGATGTGAAAAGATCGAAATGAAAACAATCCTCCAAAAATTACTTACAAAGACGGGGTTCGATCTCTATATTCGACCATCTGCATCTCACTTCTTCCCTCTCTTGCTCTCCGATTCCTCTCTCTTTTTCAAATATCGTTGCATCTGCTTCATTAAGGTTTACGATTTTTCTATCTGCTTAACGTTAAGTGATTGAGTAGCGAAGCGAATCTCGTCACTGAGATTATAGTAACAGATCTGTTGAGATTGGAATTGGATTAGTCCATCTTTGTTCATAACAATGCAAAGTCCTGTTTTGTTCGTTTCTTTTGATCATCAGTGTGATTACGACTAAGTGCGGTGTGATGAGGATTGTGGGTGCGGATTTTAGCCGCGCCTAGTTGCTTATTTGCTCAATCATTATTGTTAAGAATAGCTCATCCACCGTAGGACGAAAATATAATAAATAAATATATATATATATATATATATATAGATTTTCGGTTATTCCACTCATTCCAATTTTCAGTAGGAAGCTCTTTAGAGCGGTTTGATTCATAAAACTGGGATCGCTGTGTTTATTGGGGAAATTGGCATTGTGAAAGTATATTGACTACACTGAGTACCTTATCCTAGGGCTCTAACTTAATTCTTAAAAGGGAAGAAATTTCAAACTTCGTAGTTCCACATTCTGACTTCTAGCTAGTTAATATAGTTTACGTTGAAATCTGAGAATATCCTCGCGAAAGGATATTTGCCTTCATGCCTGAGCAGGACAACTCTGGGGTATATGCAAAATTTACACATGAAAGAGCATTGTCTTGCCACTTTTACAATGGAGCAATACATAATTTCAGCAAATCTGATGGTTTTTCTTTCTAAACAGGGTTCTATGTTGTCCGGTCTTCGATGAAGCAATGATCTGTTTAACACATCTTCTGGCAATCATGCTTGATGGGTGCCGACTCCAGGTTGAAGTTTTGGCAGGTGCCTTTTAGTGTCGTTTTCTCGAGGCTGCATTCATCATGGAAAGAATAGGATGTTAGATACTCCTGCATATTTCCTGCGAGCAAACTATAATGCATTCCATGGATGGTTTTTACTTACATCGTATGAGAATAGAGATCTGCAGTAGTTGGTATTTGTGAACACAGAGCAGTTCGAACCACATTCGCTGTCTATGAGAGAACCCGTGGACTTATCAAGCTTTATAGACCAAGGGTATGGATAGTTCTGAATCGTGGAGCCAAATTGTGAAGTCGACCGCTGCATTCTAACAGCCTTCGGGACATTTCTTCCTTCCACAGATGGCCTCCTGTAGCTAGACTGCCTCTCATAATCTGGTCGTTGCTTTGGCGCACTCTGTGACCTCACCTTCTTCGCCTTGGATGATTCCGTGTTGGCCATATAGTTAGGATAAAGAGGATAATCATATGAAATCGCTTCGGCGTAGTCTGGCTGAGGAAAAGCAAATGGGAGGCTTGAATGATCGAACTTTGAAACGGCAGAGTGGTACTGTGGGCTGCTTGGCTCTGTGGTGAAAGAAAAATCTTCCAAGTGCCCGCTGCAGGTTCTTGGGCTCATTTCAGTCAGGGCAGATGGAGCCGGCGAGAACTGGTCTTTGTCTTGCTTTGAGTTTGCTCGACGATGAGTTGAGAACCTGTTATCTATCAGCTGGATCTGTGGATAATTTGAATAACTATTCCTGCTTTTTGAGCTGCCTTTTGATTCTCCAAGATCCATTTCCACTATCTTAATATCCTCATCCATTTCCTGCATTCAGCAAAATCCAGCTGAAATTTATCCTGGTGGAACTATAAATCAGGAAGTGGTCGCCCGGCCAGGTATGCTATTAATCAATCTTTGTGACTTTTTTTTCTTCAAATTTTTAAAGCTTATACTGCCACACCTTGAAATCAATCCAGAGATAGTTCCTTGGTTTCTAAAGATTTAACATTTAAAATGTGTAAATGGTATAAAAAAAACATTTAAAATGTGTTATGGACCTCATCCGAGCTCAACCAACTCCTACAAGAAAAGAGTGTTCAAGGGATCAAAATCCTGTTTAGTGTCGAGCTGCTTTGTGATGGTGAGCACGTCAGCAAAAGCTGATTTAAAAGATGTTCCGGGTTTACGGGCTATTCGAATGAACGGGAAATCCTTCGTGATTTTCTTTGAAAAAAAAAAAGAAAACTTTTAAATTGTGTTTATAGAGACTAACATGAAACGAGTGCCTGAATTTGTCTGCAGAGTTTTTCATGTGAGTTGATTGCCTGGGTTTCCCAGTTATAGCTTCTTCCTCGGCCGCCCTGATCCTAAGAGCCCTTTCTCTGGCTTGAACTGTTCCCAGTGCCGCCTGCATACATCTAAGTGTCGCCGTTACCTGCTTCCTAACCAGATGCCCGCGTACTAATGCCTGTAGCTTCACCAATCCTCTCAATGCTTTCAGTGCTTTCCTTGCCTATGATATTGTTTTCTTTGTCAATCATATATGATGATCATTCATGTAGTATGTGCTGTGTGATATATGCAATAATATGCGTAGGGGAAGGGAAGAATGTGGGAAACAAAGACATGAAGTCATACCAAATATGATCTGAAAACACATTGGATCTTCGTCGCAGCGGCCTCTTCTACAGAGCTTGCTCTGCCGCCGTTGGTCGTGACAGCAGTAAGACGAACCACGGCTGCTGCTACCCGTGCTGCTGCCACGGCTGCATCAGCCGCAGCCGCGGTTGCGGTTGCCACTACCAATGCATGCTTCTTGGCATCTGCCCCCGGATCAATACAAGCCGGCACAGCTCGTGTTACAGCACTAGACTCACTACAACTCGAGTCCTTGAGAAGAGCACCTCCGGCCGTGGCAGATGATCGTCGGAAACTCCATCTTCTTTTCTCTTTCGCGGTTGTCGGCGGGATCACTATCAATGGCGTAAGATTCTCGGTGGCAGCTGAAGCGACTTGGTTAGTTGAATCCTTCTCCTTGTTTATGTCTTTGTCCTTCTTCCCACTCAACAAGCTTCTAAACCATTTCCCCGTCTTTCCCATGTCGAAAACCAGATTGAACATCCAATCAAGAACGAAGAAAAACCAAAACGAGAATCAGAAACAGAAAACTGGAAGAAGTATTTCTGCATATGTTTCTTGAACAAGGCTTTTCTGTTTCTCTCTCGTTCTCTTTCTTGGTGTCTACTTCTACTTAAATCATGTGAAAGATAAGTAACTGAAAAGGAATGGCATTTTGTGCCATCACTTGACAGAGAGTGACCCACATACTGTACTGTTTCTTCTCCGCTGTCAACGTCCACCTACTTATAGACACTGTCCCTTTTCTCTGTGTGGTGTAGTTGCTTTTTGCTTAATAGGTGAGCGTGTCCCTGTTCATTACATGGGTACGTACCCTTAAGCTCATAAAACCTCTAGAGACCTACACCAAGACCATAAAGGCCGTGTTTTAGATAAACATATGTCGCAGACAGCTAAGAGATAAGTTCTTGTACATGAAGGAAGTTATTACATAAGTTCTTCTGCGCGTAGAAAGTTATTCCGTCCATCAAGATCTAGATAGCAGGACCAAGTTGACCGTAGGCGGCAAGGGGAGAACATGTGTTGAAAGCAAAAGCAAAGGATGAATGTAACTTCTGATTGGGGAAAGCCTGTCTAGCTAATCTCAACAAGCACAAAAGACTACTGGCAATAGATTCCATCTCATCCAAATTTCCGCATTTGCCCTTGATATCTTATCCGCTAGGCCTAACCTTTTCCTGATTTGTTACATGGGTGATATGGTAATTCATTAATTTGGATGAGATCTGTTTGATGCCCTTAGACAAGTAAAGGGAGGAAGGCCATGTGAGGATCGGTCAGGGAACACAGTACTGTCCCTTGTGAAATACTGTTGTTATTTTGGCATGGTGTTGCGTTGGCCATTTGACGAAGGGGGTTTAATATTTTTAGTCTTGGGATATCGTAATTTGTATGGGGATGGCACATGGTTATCCTGGTGCTTATTGTTTAGGTATAAGAGTGTCGTTACGGAATTGGATCCTAATAGTCGGACAACAGGGGTGATGCAATGGTGAGAAACAATGGTGATCCTTTGCTCTGCCATTGTCGGATGCCCCCATTGTCCCGTTGTTAAAATAGAGTTTCCGAATCCATGTAGTCACTAGTATTGTCCTCGAACGGAGCCCATTATGTGATGTAATCTGGTTTTGTGACAATGTGAATCGTTGAACTGTGTGAATAAAAATATTTTTCTGTATGTTGGAGTAGAACCACTCTTCTCATTGAGCAAAACCATGATAGGTTTCCGCATGAAATATTTGCCTGTTTTGTCCGCATTTCAATTAATCTGACAGTATTGTTATCTTATCTTGCAGTTTATGCCTTTGTGCTCTGCTCTGTTTTCTGACCCTCATGGAAATTGCATCATACTCTTTGTATTTGGTAAGGTATGTCATATATCCTTCCCATTGCTCAGAAACATTTGGTTTTTTCTTGCTATTTTGTTGTTTAACTGTGAACTAGAGAGTTGAATGCATGAGTCCATCATTTGTTACGTATTCCGAGTGCAACGCTTATCCTCAGGGCGTAACCACAACTGAACTTTTTACGATTCCATCTCTGTTGATTCTCATGTCTCGGCCTTTGCTCAAGTCTAAGTGCCTTCTTCGCCTGATAGATCATCTCCATTATTATTCAGACCACTGTCGTCGACGAAATATAGACTGCACTTAGGGTCTCGTTACTCTAAATTATATGTTCCACTGGTGAGGCATTGTTATCTCACAAGGGAAAGCATAGTCAGGTGCTTCCCTAGGGAACAAAATACTCGTTAACTTGATCTCATTCCACACATTCCCTGTACTTCTACAGGAGTCAAAACAATAAAGTTTGATGCCCCATAATGTTTGAGTAAGCACATGTATCCTTATAACAAATCCTATACCATTTAAGAAGACAGGGTATCATGTCTCTCTTTTATAGTTCTTCTGATCAAATGAACTGTTAGTGTTGCTGGATGCATTTGGCTTGAATTAGTGTGAGTGTTTATGGCTGTAAAGATGGGGTCATTTTCTGTGTTTTACATCTAGTTTTTGTCATCTCTAGCTATATGTGCAAACGTACTGGCCACAAAACAGTGTGACTTGTATTTTGTTTTAGTTCTTAATCTTATCAGAACATGCCTCATGACTAGTTATTTAGAGCTCAAATCGTGTTATTTCCATCTACCCTAACTATATGATAAGTGAGGTTTAACAAATTGTCGGCGTTCCGAGCCCAAAAGGCATTTGCTCGAGGGTCATATAAGATAATGGTTAGGATTTGGTTGGAGAGACAATGAGGGAGTCCGTCATTGAATATGAGTCTGAGTCGTACGCATATTTGACGTATGAACTGGATTCATATCTTTGCACAAGTTTAAGTATTCAGTCTATGCCTTTGGATCAAGGCGTGCTTTCCTCCTGCTCTTCCTAGTGTGAATAATCTGCTTAACAAAAACATGGGTTCTGATATCAATTGTTAGAGACCGCCTAGGAGATCAAATGCTTAGCATAGGTGTGTGCTCTCATTAGGAATTGCCGAGGGTCTCTCTAGATCTAATCTCATATCATATGACAGCCGCTATTGGTAGTTAGGCAGTGTAACTGTAGTTTAATGAACTATAACAGCAAGGGACAGATTTATGTAATGAATATTATACAATGAATCGAATAATGGAGAATAATTGCAAGTTCTATCGTGAATCCCCCCAAAAATAGTTGTGCAAGCCACATGGGACAATGTCCTTTGAACACCATCTAACTTGACCCCAATTGTTTGATTTGATATAGGAAAAACAAACATTGTGGGCTAGCTTGTGTTCTTTTCTAGTTCCATGTACTCTAGACACACACATTTTCGTCTGTTTTGGCCTCAGTGAGTTTTTTACCTCTTGTTGTCTCGATCAATGTTATCCTATATGTGTAAGATTAGCATAGCATGCATTTCTTGTTTCTGAACACATGAGATTGTATTGTTTCTTAGGGGATCACGGATATGCAAACATTATTGTCATGTCGAGGACCTATCGTCCCCTTGCAGGCCCAAGACGTCATAGCTTATCGTAATCTGATGTGACAAACAAGACAGTAACTTTCCAAGAGGTTATCCATCTGATGTGACAAACATGCATGGCTTACATGCATTAACAGGACTATAAGGTGGGTTTATCCTTGGACTAAGAAGAAATTAAGACATTCTTTCTTGCTGCACGGTAAGTCTATTTTCGATTTGAAGAGATGATACAACATTATTCCTTATAGCTACATGGGATCAATTAAATTTTGGGTACTTCTTGCATAATGTGTAGCACATGTTGCTGAATGTGCATGCTTGCGCCTCCTCTTTGCTTCCAATTTTCTCCACAGGGTCTCATTTTGCGCCATAGTTAGTGAGACCAAGTTTTTCTATACTTAGTGGGATGGGTAAAAAGTTTCGTGTCATGTTGGAAGTAAAGATAAGTTCCGTTTATGTACGATTGAAGGTTGTTTCGAAGTTTATGCTATGACAGATTGGTCGAGTGACTCAATTGATGGGCTTTAAGGTTGGAGGCAAGTCATGTTAGCTTTACTAGTTATTTAGAGCAAGAACGGTTGTCAAGAAAGGTGTGATAAAGCAACTCTGGCTATACCAACGAGATTATATGGATTGTTATTTTGGCGGATTAGTATTTACAATCATACAAATCGATGATTCTCATATATCAGTGGCTGGATTGATTGGCCCAGGTTTATCATCACACAATGCTTTCGCGTAACAGCAGGCCCAACAATATCTTAGTCCAGAAGTCAGGAATTGGGCCATGCACTTGGGTTTTTTGGGCTTTCCTTTCAGGCCCTGCCTTCGATTCTGGGTTTTGGGAAACTGGGCCGAAATTACTGCTATGGCGGGAAACCTGCCAACTTCCAACGACCACTTGTGTCCCTTTCGCTTTCCAAAGCTTTAGAAGTCAAAAATTTATGAGCCACGTCCTTTTATACCGTTGACATATTTCTTTGTCGTGGTTCGATGCTCTTATATGTCACATTGATGATCGATATATATCGTTTTTGAACTTGATCCATATCCTATACTAGTACATGGTTTTGGTGGTAATATATGCAATGCAAATGCGCAGTTTCATATTCTTTTGTGTTTTACTTTCAGCAATTAACCGGTTTTCTAAGTCTTCTCCTTGCATTGAATGCGAAAGCGTCATCTCATGCTTTCTTTCCCTCCATGTTCTACGTGTTTATGAGCTTCGTCGTTGGTATGAAGGTGGAAATGGCCAGCACGCTATCTGAAGCTCTTCATCTTCTTGCTCTGTTCCTACTGCTGCAACCTCATATTGCTCGAAGCGACGACTTCCTGTCGCCGCTTCTTTCTCCTATATTTGGTTCTCGTTTCTTCCACGGTTTTTGTTCGCATGTTTTAGTAGCGATTTGATGATGTCGGAGAATTCGACTCAAATGGTAATCCTTTGATGGTTGTATGAATGTTTCGTGCAGATAGCGTGTGCAAGGAAGTGGAATGCGGAAAGGGGAAGTGTGTGCCATCATCGAGCAGTGGTTTTCTTTTTGGATGCGAATGTGATGCTGGCTGGACGCAGCCTCTTTCTATCAGCTTCCTCCCATGTGTGATTCCTAATTGTAAGTTTTATACTCCATCAACTAATTTTGCCTCTCTGATATCAATAATCTGTTGGTTTACCTATCTAATTGACATTGAATGGAAAAAAAAGGCTCCTAATTGACCGTAATGACTGCAGTCTATGATATAAAACGTGACGTTTCTCGTTAGGCTTCATACTCTGCTACATCCTTAAAAATTCTTCTGATCATATGATGTATACATCCTGCCGTTGGTTTGTGCTTATTTGTGTTTTTTAATGTTTGGATAGTAAATGTAATGTAACTGGAGATGGTTAATTGAGATCGGTTTATATTTTGTTTGAGAAGGAAACATATGGATGTTTGATTGCAAATTAGTCTATGATTACACATGTTCCAGTAGGGATGTAACTTCACATGAAATTGTGCTCAACTTATTGTTCTATACCCCTGTAATCTTAAAGTTTGCGACTTTCGCGTCTCTCGGGGCGCATTTCCGTGTCTATGCTTTAGCTAATCCTGACCTTCTCGAGATGTTTTGCACATTTCTGTGATTCATAGCAAGAGGTCTCTCATATGCTATGAATTACCCCAAAACTTATCAGAATCAAGTAGAAGAAAATCCCCTTATTGTACAGATCCAGGTTACATGAATAGCGTGCGCATCTGATCCTTTTTTCGGGATTTCAAGGCACCATTAGAAGTTCCTGCTCGGCTGCATCTCCTTCTCCAAGTCAATCACGACAGCAGGGGACAAATGCGTTACTCCTTGATCGTAAGCATCAAGTTCCACTCATATGCTTTGCTCTTCAAACATAGTACTCCATGTAGGATCAATCTTTAGCTTAATCATCAAGCATCTTTGTTCTGATAGCGTGCAGCTGGGCTAACGTTTGCGAAAGTGGAAAATGTAACAAGACATCTCGCTTCGCATATTCTTGTGTGTGCAGCGAGGGTTCTTCCAATCTCCTGAACACCAGTGTATTCCCATGCTATAGACCTTGTAAGTGCACGATATGCTTACAACTCCTCTATTCTATTAGCGTATAATATATGCATCTTAAACATCAAATTTTGTCAGTTAAGTATTTTTCATTTGGAAGATAGCCTGACTGATTCAAGCGTTGGCTACCGCCTTAGTATCCTCGCTAGCTGATTTCTGTTTATCATCTGATTCATCTGAATGTTCAAGGTGAACTGGGAGCAGATTGTCGAAATCTTGGGATTGTATTGTACAATATATCGGCAGCTTCACCTCCACCGCCCGCTTTGCCTGATCGCGGCAAAAACCAAGGTCAGCTGGTTGCATTTTGTAGACTTGAACCAGTAGCGGCATGGCTTAAGTTGAATAAACTGGTTTATGTTCTCGTGTAATGCAGCAAGCTCGCCCTATGACCGGAATCTCCACCTGTTAGTGATCTTTGTCCCGTTGGTCGCTTTGGTTCTCCTCAGTTTTGGCTTCTAAGATGTGAGAGATTACAGGCTATATATGTAAAATGCTTTTTTTCGGATTGAAAGGTTGTAATTGAAGGGTTTCATATGATATTTAATTTCTAATAGGTTTACGGTGGAGTTAGATTGTTGGTAAATTTTACCACCATAGCATTTATAATTCTACTTGAAGAATTTGAGGTCGAAATATACACATCTTTATTCCAGATAGATATTTATAACTTAGAGATTGTTTCATGATGTTCTTAAAAGATGACGAATTCTTGACCTCATATTTAGGAAGAAAAATTGCTTATCATTATATTAACCCTCTTATACACATGCAGAAAAGTTTATGATGCAGAAATTTCATTCTAAAATTCACAATCGTGATGAATAAAATCCTCGAGTGTACATGTAAATACTCGTAATTGGTTAAGTTGTTTGCGAATTTTATGGGACGGTTCACAACTTGAAACATTAGAGGGACCTATTTGCAAGCAACAGGGACTAACAACATGTTCTCGATGTAGTGACATAGGAAAGCATTACACTGTGTGCTCAAGTTAGTCTTGTCATAACAATAGCATCCTTTGGATTTCGTTAGATGCTTCATTGGCTTGCCATGTGCATGTGTTCCACAACTTGTGGACTATATGAACTTTATGACTTATTCGTCTAAACTCTCGAAATAATCAAAACAATAAACCCATGTTATGCCATTCAGTCCAGAATGTGAGGAGATTGAGAGTTCGGATGCTTTCAAAACATAAAGATAATTTTTCACTGAACTAATTTGTTCATGACATAATTGGTCTCAACTCTCGAAATAATCATAACAATAAACCCATATTATCCCATTCAGTCAAGAATGTGAGGAGGTTGAGAGTTCGGATATCTTCAAAATATAAAGATAGTTTATTACTGAACTAATTTGTTATTGACATAATTGATCTCATCTCGTAATTTTATTTTTTCTTTCTATTCCGTTAAATTTGTAACCTTTTATATACATGGATTAAAAAAGAGTTTTGTAAAATAATATGCGAAACAATCAAATATCATTTTATTTTATATAAAATTATCCTAAAATATTATTTATACGTTCTTAAACTCTGGATGGTTGACTTGAGGGCAAAGCTTTATTGCTTCTCGTGGGAATTATATATGGTCATCATGGATTCCGGTAAGCTTGAAACCCATTGTCCATTATAATATTGTTAAGACCAATAATATGAATTTTAATGAGAAGGGAGTAAAAAACGAGGAGTACCTGCAACTTGGTACTTAAACTTTCCAACATGGATTTGATTGAAAATAGGTATAGCTAGTGTGTGTGTGCGCGCGCAACAAAATGGGAGCCCATGTGTGGTTCACGTGTATGTCTGGTAGCTTTCATCCTCTTTGCTTCCTATTTTTACCATCTCTGCAACTAAAAGCAAAAATCTCATTATTGATCTCAGACTAATCACTACACAGGGAAAATTCGAGTTAAATAAAGTGGTAAAGTGATCACTGACCACATATTTTTTACATTTCCCAAACAAAGATGTGTACATTGAGAAAGTGTACAGATAGTACATTGTCATGTGGCTCGCTTGATGGAGCACAATCACTGTCATGGCATTTTGATTGTTGTAGAGTTTGAACATATGAGAAACTGTGTATCAATAGTATCATCGTATGGTTCTTCTTGCTAATTTAAACTTATGTCAAATGTATTGTTGATAGGTTTTGATTAGATCTCAATCCCTTCATATAGCAAATAGTCCTAATTACACTTCTAGATAAAATAAGATTTGACTCATAATCGACCTTTTGTTAAGATCGACTATGATTTTCCATGTCGACGAGATTACAATAATAAATCAATAATTAATGCATGTTGTCTATAAGTTGAAGTCATTTTTTGAAAAACTGAGAGATGTGTAAAATTCCGATCAAAAATCCCAAAACGTGTGATGTAATTGATCAGAATGCACCTAATATCTCCAAATCAGCTGTCCTTGGTCAATCAAGTACAATTAATATTCAATCCAAAAAACCATGGTAGACTAACGTAACAAGCTGAAATAAACATAAACAGTATATGAGATAAAGACACTTCATAGTAATTACACATTGCACGGAGTCCACAATCCAATCTGTAGTACTCCAAAGTGAAAAAAAGATAGAAAGAGAACTCACATTAACGCAACCCAACTATCCATCCGTCCTCCCTTGACGGAAAAAAATCAAATAAAATCAATCATAACTTTTGATTTTTTTATCAATCCACAGATCGAAAGATTTTTAAATTAATAATATCTGGACACTGAGTTTTGATTACCAAGCTTCTTCCCTCCCTCGTTAAAGGAGTTTGGGCGGGGGTGACCCCATTCTTTAATCAACCATAACCAAACATCTCTTCTACCAATAAAATCTCTAAGATTTACACTCTTGGAACAGTGGATTCCAGTCTCTCCGTGGATTCGTAAACCCTTTCTCCAATCTGTCACACAGACCCAGAAATCTCTCGTGGATTCGAGGTTTATCTACATTTCTTGCACGCTAATTCATCCGCTCGTCGTCGACACTTATCTCATTGGACTCCTTTTTTTTTCCCATTTGCTCATCCAAGCAGATCACCAACAAACTTCAACCACGGCTGCAGGCTGTGATGATGATGAGGATGATGACGATGATGATAACAATAAAATTAATGAGACGAACACGGCCATTGTCACTGCACATAAAGATTATTGCCGCACTTACACCGCCACGCCTCAGGATAATACTCCAGAGGCATACTGACCCCGGGCTGAATCGGCACGTGCACGGCCGTGCAGGGGCTGCACCGCCCGCATTTCGACCTGCATTTCGGCGGAGAGGACCCTATCAACCCCCTCCTCTCCACGGCCACCAACATCTCTTTCTCCTTACTCAGTGACTCCACTCTGCCACGACCAGCAACAACACTGGTGGTCGTGGCAGAATGCAGAAGTAGCAGCAGCAGCAGTAGTATTGATACTGGGCGACGAGGTCCGCCCATTTGGGGACGGCTGATACTGTGTTTCCGGCGAGTTGTGGTGGCTGTGGTGAGGTGGAGAAGTGTGTATTGATTGATGTGTGAGCTTGATGGTCCAAGTCAAAGAAACTGGGGTTTGAGATGTGAGAAGTGTATATGAGGAATTTTATGGTTTGATTGAGAATATTATGAGTGTGTGTGATTGTATTTGTGTAAGTAAAAAAAAAAAATGATGAATGGGGTTGGGCTGGTG
>LIEC01011692.1:0-13713 GCA_001925005.1 Drosera capensis
CCACTTTCTTCTCTTTTTCTGCTCTTCTTTTTGCTTGATTGTTTGTTGGGTTTTTCTATGCAAGAGAAGAACAAAGCTCTTTTCTGTGAATATTCATGTTTGGATCTATGTCTTTGTTTTCTTCTTGGCCGCAAAGCATAAAAGATGATCTTCTAGGTGTTGATTTTGTTTCATTGCACAGTTAATGAGAAGGAAGTCATCTTTCTTATCTGTACGAGAAATGAAATTACATATATCTCGTTCTTTTTTGATATTGTTTATGACGGAAGCTTTTTCATGGATATTTAAAAATAATCGTTAATAAAAATAAGATTACGTATATATCATCCTTTCTTTTCTGGATGAGAATACAAAATTTATTGTTTTCGTTGTTTTTATCCTTGACAGATAATATGAATATAATTTTTTTTTTTTTTTTTCAGAGCAAAGAAATGAAAACAAAATTAACGGTGCATTAATAAGCTGCAGAATCAGCTGCTGCATGTTTCTTATTTGTTGCCTGCTTCTTCTGCTGCTGTTGTTAAATTAAGCGTACGGAGATCACGCTTCATGATGAATGAGGTAGAAAAGTCAGAGTTGCAATTTCACGCAACACACAACACCAAACACACAATTAGCCCATCTGCGTGTTACTGTTTCAGTTTCCACTTTCTTGTTCACTTGCATCTTATTAAAGCAATTAATTGTATATATCATTATTTGGTGTATATATACTGTTGATTACTTTTATTAAGTTTCAAGTGGTTCGATGCTTGAATAATTAGAATCTGGTTACCCTAAAGTACAACGAAAGCTAACCAAGATTATCTTTAAGAGAAGTGTTTGAACAAGAAGTGATGTTACTTTTAGGGATGGAAACAAAGAACACGAGGATGGTTGTGTCTCTGACTAACATTAGTCAGGACTGGCACATCGATGACTCCCGCGTTAGGTCTCCTCTGGTTTGACCTGATAAACTTGCCGGTCGTCTCATTATGACGATCCAGGATTATTATAATGCTACATGGATAGATGAAAAGAAAAAAAAGAAGTATCCGTATAATCCCGCCAAATGTCCAGTATAAAGAAGACACCTGTGCAAAGACAAGGTGATAAACGTCATATTACCTCTATTGTTACCTTGATAGATGTCCACAGGTAAATACTAGTTCAATGGCAAACAGCACATCATTGTGCTCTAGTATCTTTTCGTTCACAAGTGAATCTTTTCAAGGATACGTATACTATTAAGATCTAGTGACGGATGCGAGTCCATACAATTATCACAAGCACTATTCTAACAAAGGCGTATATAGAGTCATCAATATAATGCCGACTATTTCATTTTCATTGAGACCTATTTAGTCAATACCCTAAGTGCACGCTAGGAACAAGAGCGAACGCTTGCAACAACGTGAGATGGTAGCATAGATGACTAACGACATGCTTGAAGGATTATGTCGCTAGATACATGTTATAATCATCTCGAATATCGTAGGGGATCGGAGTTGGAGAGTTGCTAACCCATCTAAACAAGCAAGGGCTTCAAAGCTCAAACATTATTCACATCATAGCCAGACACTGATGCACTCTTCTCTTCACATTAACCTCTAAGATATTGGAGAAGCTCATAGCCAGAAGATATATAAAAGGTTGAAAAAATTCCTTGATCATCTCCTGCACAAATGTATCTCACACTAAACATGCAATCATATTCTACATTCATGCATGCCATACTCTCATCATGCATAGTTCTTTGCATGGCGAAGAATGGCTAATGTATCAAGAGAACTAACCACGGGCGCTTGCCCAATTCATGTATACTCAAACACAAATGTACTACGAATCAAATGAAATCGCGTTCGGCATGCTTTTACTCTGGAAAGTCACCAGTTACCCTTCACAGTTCAGAACCAACTAGGGAATGTAACCATGTTGTCCTTTGACTGCAAGATCCTTTCTACTTGTGGGGTGGGGGGAGGCAGAAGCAAAACCATGTATAGACTACAAAATATGTATATAGGGGAAGTATTTCCGATATACAACAAATGAATCTTGATCATTCAATTCTTCGTGTTTATCTTAAATTCAGATTTTTCAAACTTAAGAAATTTAAATTTGCACCAGATGTGAGGAAATTATTCGTGTTTATATGTCAAGACAACAAAAAAAAAACCTGTAAAAGCTACTCAACATATGAAGAGCAAACAGTACAATGCTCAGCTTTTGTATTCCTATGACAAGATTGAACCATAATTTTGCTAGCTACTTCTACAACTAGCCTACTTATAAGCCCGAGAAAACATATCTCAGAGAAGAGAAGCACGCTCGCACCCCAAATCCAACCCTTTTGAATCAAAACAACTCATCATAATCCAAAACCTCATCATCATCTTCATCATGTGAATTAAATTTGGGAATTTCCTTTCTCCATTTAATTTTCTTTCATATCAATGTCTCCTATTGTTCAGGTTAGAATATGTTGTTTCGATGCTACAACAACATGATCACAATGATACAAATACCAGAAACATTGTGTAAAACTACTTCGATTAATCCCAATCCGAGAATCCTACAAGGAAAAAAGAAGAAAGAAAGAAAAACACGTCGATGATGGTGATCACTATGTTGTTGTTTCTCGAGGATCGAGAATTTTTTTTTCTCTCTATTTCTAAGGGGTCGATCATGGTCGTGGACCGGGGAAGAATTGCGTACCAGCAACTAGATACGAGCTTAGATTAGTCTGGTACAAAGAAGGATCAAGAAAAGCCATCGGAGATGACCCCACAGCAGCGGCGGATGCTGCCCCGCTAGCATTAGACCCCGCAGCACCCATGACAACCCCGGAGCCAGCTGCAGCTGCAGCGGAGCTTGAAGGAGGTATTAAGTTGAGAGGAGGCGGCGCACCACCGGTGCCGGAAGAGCTCTCCCCGCCTCCTCCTCCCGTGTAGCTCCCTTCGGGGCCTTGATCGTAGAGTATCCCCTTGAAGACATGTCCGCCTATGTTCACGGCTGTTTGGTACGCGTATTGGTCCTCGCCGTCTTCCATCGAGCTCACTCTCACGCACCTGAACACTGCCTGTGAGCTCACCTCCGACGGAAAATCACCCACCTCCACCCCTACAAATTCAAATAACACAATACAAAAGATTAATTACCACAAGAAATTCAGGAATCAATGATCAGTACAAGTTTCTCAACTAGTAAGCTCCCAATAATACTCCAGTCTTAATAATGATACAACAACATAACAAAAAATTGCTATGCTCCTAACAAGTATGCATAGTGCTAGCAGGCATCAGCTACAACAATGTTTACAGTCTTTAAAATATCATTAAATGTACCAAATTGTAGATTGATGATTCTAATGTATGATCCAAGATAGAAGGATGAAAAATAAAGCTGAATTTGATTACTACCTGTTGCTAGAGTGGTCAAGCGAGTGCAAACGAGTGAATTATTAGAAGCCGGCTTGTTCTCATTCCTTGGCCGTTTATTAGCCTCCCCGGCGCCACTGCCGCCGCGGAGCTGAAGCTGCTGCTGTTGTTGCTGCTGTTGCTGTAGTGCAGCGAGCTGCTGCTGCCTCTCCCTCCTCTTGGCGGCCGGCACCCACGTGCTCTTCACGTGGGTGGCGCACTGGAACCCGCGGCTCTTACAACAAGTACGACACCTCATGTGAACGCAATCCTTCTTAGCCTGGTTGCCGCAGTCCTGGCAGCTCATGGTCCCTCCGCCAGCCGCCCTCATCATGACCGCATACCCGCCAGATGATCTTGTCTGACGGGTATCGTGGTCTCCAGAGGCTATCGCAGCCGCGGCAGCCTCAAGGGAGGACCTGCTGGGTCCTACCCCCAACTCGACCCCGCTGTATAGATGATGCGTGGTCGGGTTAGGGGCTCTCTCCTGATGATGTTGTTGCTGCTGGTGATGATGATGGTGCAAGTTCTCTTGGTGTTGGTGGTGCTGTTGTTGTTGCCATAGCTCAAAGCCCTTGAATGCCGCCACATCTTCGTTTCTATACAGAAAGAAGCTCTCGGGCGAGATTTGTGTGGTGGCGTTGGTGGCCGTGGCGCTGTGATGATGCTGTTGTTGATCGTCGTCGGAGGTGGAGGCCGCGCCTCCTCGGGTTCCTAGTGAGAAAAAAGCTGCCATTTATGGTTGTATCCCAACACTGACCCTAATCTCACCCTTCTCCGATTACCCATATAACTTCTTCCTCCTCCACTTCCGCTCACGCGCCGCCGCTCTTCGCCGCGCCACCCAAACCCCACACCTATTGGTTTATCATGGACTCTTGCCACCACCTCGATTGAAGAACTGATCACAGCAAATTAAAGCAGACCCAAAACAGAAAACAAAAAACGAACCCAGAATCCGAAAACTGGAAAGTTTTGGTCTTGAGCAAATGGGTCGGCTTGATTTGATGTGAAATGAAATGGGTATGCTTGGGATTGGAGAGACAACAAGCACACACCTCGAACCCAGCAATGTTTTTTTTCCTCCAAAATTTCTTAACTAATACTAATAATAATGAAAAAAAATTCTTGTGAAGAAGAAGATGAGGGGATTTTTAGGCTAGAAATATGTGAAGAGAAGGGATGATCCCCTTTTTGTTTGAAAGGGAAGCATTAAAGCTCATGGAATTGCAGCAGCTAGCAGCACAGAACTGCAACACGCCGCCATATTCTCTCTCTCACAGACTCTCTTTTTCTCTTTCACTCACTGTCTGTATATTTTTAACTTTGTGTGTGAGTGTTTACATCCAGGGATTTATTACACCAATAGTAACCTTAATTGTGCTTTTTTGCTCTGTGTTTTGTTGGATTTCTCATTTCTTCATGGTCGTGCGATGTGATTAGGAGACTAATGAGGGTGATTAGGGATGTGAGTTTAATAGAGAGTAAGGTTTGTGGCCCTGTTCTGTTTGTTTGATCGAACGGCTGCTGGGGATGCCACGTGGTGGTGATTTGGTTTGTTTCCCCCCTTTGCACCGGCAGATGATCTTGTAACTTTAGGCTGTGTGGTTGTGTGATATGCAGAGATTTATACACGCTGCTTTCTACAATTTCCAAGAGGAGTCTGTCCAGTCATCTTTTAAAAATTTGTGTTGGTTTTCATAAAACATTGACAATTGAGTTTGTTGAGAATTTTTTTTTTCTTTTGGTAAAAATGTTCATGTAAAAGGATCCATAAAATGATAAAGATTTGTCAATAGATATTTTTTTTTTTATGAAAGAATCAAACTCTCAATCATTTGAATCAATAAGTATCATAATTCATTGAGAATTTTTTAAAGCAGTCTCAAGTTATGATTAATTGGCGATTATAAATAACAATGAATATATGTTGTTGTATAATGCATTTCGCTTCTTATGTATTGTAGTTTGTCAAATTGCAATATACACGAAAACCAAATTGCAGCAGACCTTTAATGCGAAGACGCTACTAGTATATCAACCACGCATAAGTTTTGATGTTTGATGATGAGAGTATTATACTTGTCACTAGTAACATATTTGAATGGTGCTCTTATCTCACCATTACCCTTCCCTTCTTCCTAGGCATAGGACTTAGTCCAATACTTAAGTACATCGATTTTTGTAGCGATATTAGCGATGCTAATGTAGCTTCATAGAAACTATAGAACTCAGACATAAATATGTCTATGTTAATATTATATCTCAATCATTTGCAAGCATGGATCATATAGCCAGTTAGCCACTAGTACTCATTTTCGTGACTCCTATGTGTTCTCTTGATTGGAGATTGAAGATACTACTTCACCCTCCCCTCTATCTAAGCTTAGTCCATGGTTCCTATTCATCCCATACCTCAAATTATCCTTTTCTTTGGAAAGAATGGTGCGAAATTTGATGATATCTCATGATTCTACGAACAAGTAAATTATGACTTGAATTCATAAGTAAACTCGTGTTAGAATTGATGTAAGTTACCGTGTCTTGACTATTGTATATCGTGAATGTGACATTTTGTATTGAACATCTTATTCGGGACCGGTGCACATGATGCCATGCTTTGAAGGAAAAAAGGGAACCTTTTTCCGTGTCCTCTTTAACAGGATATACTTCTTTGAGTGATGTAACGGTATCGTCAAGACCAATAAGCTTAGTGGTAAGTCGATTCTCTTCTAAATATGATGTTACCGATTCGACACCTAAGAATATTAAGAAGCAGTCTTTTTATGTAAAAATGAAAATAATGATGTTGTACATCACGTTATCTTACACGGATGTCATTCCCTGTATTTAGTGGGATTATGTGGATTTGTTTTTTTAAGTGTTGTAACAATTATCACACTCGTAATATGCATATTGGTAATTTAAGTTCACAGACATATAAATCAGGTTGCAAAATTATAGCCTTCATGAACATAGTTCAACTTATGTTGTAAGCAAAAATTAGTGTTTATAGTAACAACAACGAAAAAACATGATAAATTTAGAACTAGAAACTAAATTAATTTGTACTTTGACTAAATGATCAAAATACACTAAACGATAATTTGCATTATACATAATAAATTAACATCATAATTTTGCAAGCTAAAGATAAAGTTGGCAACATTTATAAGGTGAGTTACGGTGCTGATTTATTGGAATACTTATTGGAATAGTAGTAAAATATCTATTGGCATCCCCAAAATAAATACATGTATAATTAAGCATGAGCAAGAGATTTTTTTTTTTTTAATGTATGTGTGGAGGAGGGCTTTCGGCAGGGGTCGCTTTCTGGATTCTAAGTCAACCTGTTCGATAGTTACCCGTTTTTCTGGGAGATGTATCTGTGCGATAATCGTCACTCCCTGTTTTAAAGGTAATGGTATCAACGGTCATTTTTCTACAGCGTCGGTAGAAGATTCTCTTTTATACGTGACAAAGTAACTTAGGCAAACTGTAATGGTGTTATTTCCTCAAATCTCTCTATTTAATTAACTAATCATCAATTTTGTGTATTTTGGCATTAAGACATTTAGATTCACTGATCACATAGTTTCCAGACAAAAACATGAAGTTATAATTAGAGTTCAATCTTCATCGTTTTGAATTTATCTAACTACTCATACTGTTATCAACACATTTCTATATTTTTTATTTTTTTTTGTAAATGGCATTTCCTTGCAAGTAATTGAGACTGTGTTAATCAAAATCCAACAACGACGATAACCATTCAGATATTTCTCTCATATGCATCAATCAAATTCACAGTTAAGTTTATAAAAAAGGAACACCAAATTCACGATTACATTATGAGTGGTAGAATAATTTGGAGATGGAAGATGAAAGTGGGGGAGAGAAGGGAACAGTGCGCCATCTTTGTAATTGCATAATTGATCATGATCAGTTCATTCAAACCTGCATTATTAAAGCCTCAAGTTAACTTTTGGGACCATTCCTTTTTCTCTTATCGTAAAACATAAATTATGTAAAACAATAACATTGTAACATACAAGTTATAACACATGTGGTAGCTACATTCTAGCGCCCGTTGTAACATCCTTTCAAAACTTTCCGTACTCGAGCCTCAAGAGTTGGAGCGTTTGTCGTGATAAGATATCGGATCTCTGATTTAGACAATGTCGACAAACCCGAGATTTGACACAAATGCGTTCACCATTGATGCAGCAATGGCTGAGATGGTGATGGGTAGGGGGGAAATATAGAAGCCCAAAATGCAAAAATGCAATCTCAGAGTTCAGTGAAAGAGTTGACAAGAAACTGAGAGAGTCATCGTACACACATACACACATAGCAGGAAGTGTGATATGTGTCTCTGATGTTATTTATTCGAACTATCAGTACTTGCTACAACTAGTTATTTTCCTATTCATTTTTTTTACTGTGCCAGCTTTGGATCCATTTAATGTATTGACAACCATTTGATGAAGTAACTTGTGTTCCAAGTAAAAAGTAAATAAAATAAGATTGAGTGATTGTTGATCATGTACAAACTAGTAGTAGTATAAATGCAACCTATTCTAGATGTTGCATTATCGAATTTTCCGTCTTTCAATGACAAAAGGTCATTACACTCTACAGTGTACTACTGATAATCATAATTTCTGATCTCTATATCATATTGATAAGTTATTTTTTCATCAGTTATATTATGATCAGAGATTTGATATTTTTTTAATAGATTTTTTGTCTTGTTCGACAACAAACTTACATAATTCTTCGTGTCATGTAAAATGTTATTTGCTGACTCCCTATAAAGGATGACTCCCAAATAAGTTTGTAAATACGTTAGGCTCATGTTAATCTCCACTAGTGTACTTATAATCATAGAGGGATGACCAATCATTAACATTAGAATTCAATGTTCTTCTTAGACATAAATTTCCATTCCTTTCCAAATGTAGAGGATCTAAGAGCTCATCTATAGTTCATCCCCAACAATTAACTTCCCCTAATGTTACCATATGCTCTATAGTTTAGATTATTACCCATGTAGACATATGAATGTACATGTGCCTAATATCTCTCTATAAACCCCTTTCAGTCCTCCTTTGATTCATTTTCCCTATGCTAATCAATAGACATATATGTTATGAACTTGGATAACCATGCTACTTACGTGCTCCAACATTAAATCATATCATTATTTATTGAATACCCGATCGACAACTTCAACAATGATTACATATATGTGATTTATGTCAGAATATATATATATATGGTAGATTGAAAACAATGTTATCATCTGTCTGTATACACAAACATATGTACATCAAATAAATTAGGATCGTTCACTATTTTAAATCCATTGATTAGACACGTATGTCAAAATTCTTTCAGTTACAAGCCCAAGGATATGTGTTAAAGTTATTTTACATAGGAAAGTAGTTAGGAGCAAATTTTTTCTTCTTTTATTTTTCATAAAGATTTGCTTTACACCTTACTTACCCAACTAAAAAAAAGAAGCTTTTCTTAAACCTTGGATAATTGAGGGTCTGTTTGATAACGAATTTTTTTTTTTTTTTTGTTTCTTGTTCTTGTTTTAGAGACTAATGAAACAGAAACGTTTGTTACTGTTTTATGTTTTTCGAATTGATTAAATGCAAGTAGAAAATCAGTTTTTTTTTCTTTTTCTTGATTCATCTAAATGTAGTGTCCAAGAGTGTCCTTATAGAAAATCATTTAATTTTGTGTAAGTGATTTTTGTATTTATTGTTGATTTTTCATTTATGTTACAGATTTTTGTTTTCGCTGTTTGGAGGAGTGTTATCTAACAACACCCCACTTTACCATGTATTCTAAATAGAATGGTCCTTGTGTGGTTCACATGCTTATATGGCTCTGGCCACCTAATGGTGATCTTAATCTCACCATAGTATCAATTAGTTTGGTCCTAAACTTCAAATAAATCTGAATTAGGAGGCGGGGCAGTGATTATAAGCTCTTAATCAAGACCATAAAGATAAAGCAAGTTTGGACCCGTATCGGCTGCTAATTTATGATTTTGTCGCTTAATTAGAGACGTAGAAATTATTGGCATTTACCTAGATAACACGGTATAGTATAAGTTAGTTTTTTTTAATATTAAATTAAAATTGAGAAAATAATTTATTTATTTTTTTGAAAGTTGAGAAAATAATTTTAATATAACGAAATAATAGCCAATATTAAAGGTCATATAGTGCCCTTTGGAGATCATCGGGTTACTTGAAAGTACAAAAGCCCAATAACATGTTGGGCCAGTCTAATCCCCTTAGGGGCCTAAGCCCAATCAGTGTCTCCGTTTAAAAAGTAATGGTATTCAAATTGTACTCGCTCTAAATTTCTAAAACATTTTATGAAGACAAAATAATGTATGTCGGTGCAGAGCGTTAATATACAACTTTATGCTTATATTCATGTCGCGTTATAACCTATCGTGGTTGTGAATCTTCCATGACATTTCAATGAATAATTTATCTGTATAGTTTTGAGTATCTTAACATAATTAAATTAAAAAGTCAAACTTTAAACCCACTTAAAACTTATTTGAATGAACTATAGTTGCACGGTATTATATGTTGAATATAGGGACCATGTATTGGAGAGCAATGCATATATTAAATCGTCGAAGACCTAATTACCTACACGATTTTCGACCTTACAATAACTAGGGAGATCAAAGAAAAATCAACAATGAAATCCACCTCACGAATAATCTACAACAAAAAATGAAAATTTTCCATTACCGGATCGAAGAGGTTAGAGTAGTAATTGACCTCTTAACATATATGTTATGAGGTTCTTGTGTCTAGGCAGCATATGGTCATCAACTATAAGTTTAGAACATATAGCTTACTATAAATTGTTGTTTGATAATTGGAATATGATGGTGCATATGCAAGCTAGCTAGATATATTGGAGCTTGAGCTTGAGAGGACTCAACTTTGCTAGGTCAAGTTTCAAAGGGGACGTGGGTTTGTAGTGGCTAGCTTAGCCATTGATCATATGTTGCATCATCTCCTAATTAAGTTTTTAAATACTCATTTGCCCTATTTGGAATTATATGCTTGCCCAAAGGCTAGAGGGATGCTCAATCTCGAGTTTTATCCTAAAGGGTAAAGAGGTAAATTTTAATCTTATTTTTGTATCCAAATGTGAATTACCTAAGTGTGGAGTGTATATATAGTTTGTTTATCGTTAACCATCCCGTTATTAACAATCTAAATATTCTCATCATGAATAAGATATAAGGAGGATGTTGCTTCCTGAACCTTCATGTTATTACATGAGGGTTGTAAGCATATTATATTTTCATGCAAGTCGATGTCAACAATAATGCTTAGAACTCAAATAAAGCATATGCTACACATATGTTAAGCATTCCAACTTTTTTAGCCTTTCAGTATAAAGTTAAACATCTGATGAAAATGGATCATGATGTCCTAATCACATTACAGCTCAATTTCAGTTGCATCTACCTCATGAACAATGAAATTTTTCTATGAATTATTGTAACTTGAAACCATACATAAAGTCACTTTGGCCCTGGAAGTGGTTAAGATCAAATAACTTTGTTTCTTTATTCAAAAGTGATTTGTTTTTCTCCTTACTTACCCAAAAGAAAAGTAGATTTGATATTGATACTTTAGACTATCAAATTAAGCTCACTTAATTAGAATGGTCCTAATCGGATGCACTGCACGTCGATCACTAATCAGCTTGCTAACGATGACCTTAATCTCACAATAGTACCAATTAGTGTGGCCCTTAATTTCAAATAAATCTAAAATAGGTGGCGGAGCTGTTATTATGAGCCAAAATTAAGGACCACATAATATTATAGTAACATAAACATAATTATAAATATTGTATTAGAATCGGTTGCCATTGAATTTGGGTATTGTTGCTAAATATTACTAGAGAAGTACGTAGAATCATTATATATGGTTGATTCTGGTTGGTTTGATATAGCGGTTAAGAATAAATGTGAGTGGATTTTCACAAATACGTGACTGAAGAAAAATAGTATAAAATATATACAGATTAAGACCGAGGACCTTTAATGGTATTTCTAAGCTTGAGGTTAGCTAGGTAGAAGAAAACTAATTCAGTTATGCATGATCTATTCATAGTCCCTTGTTTATTAAATAGGGTAATTGAAGGGGACTATAAGTTATAGTAATTGACCCGTATAAGCATATGTATTTTGCGTCTCTTGAGCCTCTATAGCTCGAACTTATATGGTCGTCCACTACAAGTTTAGCAACATAGAATACTACTATAGTTGTTCTATATAATATTCCCATAATTGGAATATGATGATTTGCAATTCCAAGCTAGCTAGATGGAGTTTCAGCATGAGAGGAGTGCTCATTGAAGTTAGCTAGGTCAAGTTTCGAAGTGTGTGTGCTGGCTAGCTAATTAGCCACTTCATGATCATATGGCTAGCTATCTCATACCATGCTTTGGATTACATTGTTAATTGTTAATCTACCATTTTTAGGCTTAATTAGCATACACATTTTCTGATTCATCTATGGAGATCCATGAGTTATAGTTTCAAATGCTCATGAACTGACCATTACTAGAATCATTCGTCATGCAATGATGCTTCGAGCTAAGATTTTAACAGTGTCGGATTGTTCTTACATGTCCGAGACCCTATTCATGACGAAAGAACCATAAGTCGTTACGTATTCATGTGAGAGTTGCATCTCAATTAACATGGATTAATCATATGACTATAAAATAAGTCGACTTGATATATTCGGTAGAGGTAAAAAGGCCACATCTTATCGAGTTGAGCCAAATTTGAGGTAATAAGCGTGACCACAATTGTGAACTCTTTATTCAAAACCTAACCTAATCTATCAATCCAACAGTTCATCGTAGACAATTAGGTTAAGTAATTATTCATATAAATAGATGACACACTATACAATAAACAAGACACTGAGTATGCAAATATAACTTTGAATATGTATCCAGTATTCGTCAACCGTTGCATTCTGTTTTGACTTTAATTCGAAAGCTCCAAGTCATTATACCATAACAAATCAAATCAATAAGTCCATTTTCGAATGAACACCATCATCTGTCAGAATGATTAGAAACAGTCGAAACATTGTTTGACTATTTCCAAAACGTATTTGAAAAATCAATCATAAAAATGAAAGCCGAAAAATCAAATAAACTTTGCTATCAACAATGGGCTCAATGAATAATGACCCCTTTTCATAAGTATAACTTAAACCCAAACACGAAAACAGTCGCTCTGTAGCTTTTAAAAAAAAAAAAACTGTGTATATTTCATCCCTTTTTAAATGCATGACAGAAAAATATCATGTTAGTTTTTGTTGTTTGGTGCGTACTTAAACCCAAACTCGAATCTGTATCAATATCCTTAGACCCAATCTTAAACAAGCAATTAAGTAACCAGGCCCATAAACCTACACACAACTGAAGCCCACCAAAACAATAAATCTTGCCAGCAGGCCCATACCTGATAGTATGACAATTCTATCCTTGCTCGCCAACATAGAACGAAGCTGGAAACCCTAGATTTCATTCGAGGGTCGAAGCTCAATGCATTCAGCAGTAGGCCCACTGAAAGCCCACACCACTCCAAGCCCAACAAAATCAACCAGCAGGCCCAATCCACACATGCCCTCCCTCCCTGTCATCTGATTTGACGATTATACCCTTATACTACCATAGAACAAACCCTGAAACCCCCTAGTTTTCATTCGAGGGTCGAAGCGACGACGACGAGGACGCCTGAGGCGCAGGGGCTGAAATCGGCGGCGGAGGAGGAAACTCCGCGGCGGGGATACGGTGGTTCGAAGCGGCGATCGATGTGTTGACTCGAATCGCTGCTCGCCGGTTGTATTCTTTGTTGTCCCAATTAACTCTCTTTCTCTATCTCTATCTCTATCGGCACGGGCACGCGCACACGCACACGCACACGCAAGCAAACGAGTAAATAAACGAACAAAAATGTGGAGGAATGTTTCTGTCTTCCGTTGCTGGTTTTATTTGTCTTCGCTGTTGCTGCCGCTCCTCGTGCGATGCTCCCTTCCCGGCCTTGTGATGATTCATTTTGAAATCTGAAGGTTGCATTTGCTTTTTTTTTTTTTTGGTGATTTGATTAGAAGGGCAGATGAGAGAATGCGTCCTGGATTTGATGTCAGAATTGGGAGGTTTTTTTGTGAAGACAGACACCTGGTCGAAACTTGTTACCAAATTCAAATGCGTTCTTTTTTTTTTTTTTTTTTTT
>LIEC01011692.1:13733-44298 GCA_001925005.1 Drosera capensis
AAAATTCAAGTGCTTTTAATTTATTTATGAAGATTGAGTTGTGTTAGATCAAAGGTTCAAGTTTCTACTCTTTCTTCGGATTAGATAAGTCTCGAATGTACATTGATAACATATCAGACCAGTCGTCTAACAACACAATTGCTCTCTATAAATCCAAGATTAATGAATTTCAGTTAAAGAATGAAGCAGTCCTGAGCAATCTTCCCCTGCAATGACAGCTCTTGCGCATGCTCTGCTCTGCTCTCTAGATCAGGTCAATTGCTTATTTGCAATCCAGACTCAACGACGATTCTATCCAAATCATCTGACTTAGCAAGCTCCAGTCCTGGTCGTATGGCTAGCATTTCTCCAACACGCTTCGACTGCTTGATCCACATTCCAAGCACCCCCCAAGCCTTGTGTTCCCTTTATGATTACGCACTACAACCCCAGACTAGTCACACCAGGAATTCGAGCAGCAGTGTCTACATTCATCTTCAACTGGAGTCTGGAGGAGGCCTGCATTGGCTGAATTGCACACGATCAAAAAAAGGGGTTCAAGGTTCTACATCTGCATATTGTTCTTGTCTGATGTCACCTACCTCGACTGCTAGGCCGATTATTGCATCCTTGCAATCCTATCTCCCATCTACATCCCTCTTGCGTTTTTCTCCTAAGATCAATCATCAATCATTCCGTAAGATTGATCTTCATCATCTACAAATTTCTACAATGTATGAATCTTGCATTGCTATTCCGAACCGGAATGCCTCAAATGCGGGGCATGGATCATCGACTGTTGTTTCTCCATGTTGGCGCTGTTGTGATTTTGAGTCATGGATTGCGCCAAAAAAAAAAAAAACAGATAAATCCAAATCATTGTATTGCATCCAACGGAGTTCCCATTCATGGATAGCACCTGTCTACAACAGGTGATCCCACTTCTCAAATACGTACCCCTGTTTGTTCCCTTTTCTGTTCATATTACAGTCATCCTTCAATCCCAAGAATCTACCTCCTCCACACCATATTTGGTAATCAAAGCAGTGATTTACTCCGATTCTAGTTAATCAAGGAGCCGCTGGCGTCTGTTGTTGCTATCAATGATCTACTTGTATCGAATTCATCGAACAGAAATTTCTTGAGAACCAATCGAATCAAAATCGAAACACAAACAACGATAAAACGTGATCCTCTGATTGCCAAAGAATGAGTATATTTGCACACGATTCCTCGTTGACAATTCAATCAACAATCAGTCCTATATAATGATCAAATCAATCATGTATCGAATCCAAAGCAAAACAAATCCAATCACTTATCAGGATTAGCCTCAGACCCGATCATCGACTCGTGATACTCCTTCACGGCTCGATCATAGGCATCGAGTTCATCATAATACACGTCTCAAACGCATCTCACGCACCCGCAACAATCATTCCAGCCTCAGGCTCCGGCATTGTTTCCCCTTTGGCTGGAAAGAAAATCAACCTCATTCCAGCCTGCAGTTAGAGAATATATAACAGGAACAGATAAAGATAGTCAAGCTAGATTGTATTATCAAAGATGGATGGAGTAACTGGAAAAAATTAAAAAAATCACGAACCTTTTTTGGGGACATCCAATCCTTGAGATGAACCAAAGCATAATCGATAGATTTCTTTAAAGGACCAGTCTATGGGTATTACAACGGCACATGCTTAGGCAAAGTACTTGATGCATACAAAGAAGTTCGCCAAAAGATTGAAAACTCAAAACCATCCTTGGAGGGTTCTTTAGCCAAAGTGTGGTCATTTGATACACAGCCACAGAGAAGCGATCTATCTATGAACGCGACGAGGTACTTGACTAGGTAGAGAAGGCGAGCTTTGTGATCAAATTTTACACCGTCGAAAATGCAATGTTCCTCCCATTCGCGGGGTGCGCCCATAGGTGTTGTTACCTTGTAAACCAACCAAACCTACGTTAACGAGTTATTGTACTATGTGGTACTCAGCTAGCATAAGTACGAGGGTATCTTCGATAACCTTTCTATCATGTACTCCTATTCATGTTTGTATAGTCGTAATTGATATGATGAATATATAGATCTCCACAGACATAAGCTTTCGTCTAAATAATGTGCAGATAAAAGATGATTTGCAGCTATACGAAGCGAAATCATCATTTCATTACTTGAGCCTATGCTTTACAAAACACATCGTTGGCAGTATTTACTCCTCCTGAACTAAAAATCACTCAGCTTCAATACTTGCAATGGTTTTTAATGGGAATCCATTATATGAATACACAGCTTGAATGGAAATCTGACCTGTTCAAATAATATGGGCCTCCACTGCTCCCGGTGCTCCACTATGTGAAGGCTGGTCCAATCCCCTGGCCTTCGTTCACCAAGAGACGACGATTAAATATTGTTGGAAACAAACCACATAAAAAATATATTATAATCAGATAAAAAAAAAAAAAAAAACATTACAAGTACCAACTATCAACTAATCAATTCCAAGATCAAATTTCGATTACCCTTTGTTTGTGTCAAGTCGGTGTGATTGATTCTCGAAGAAAAATTGGCATAACAAAACCAAGTCAAGAACAAATCAAGCAGAAAACATAGCTAATCAACAAGATTCTCCATTCGGTAGCTACCATATTTTGAAATCAAATGGTCAATATGGATGAGCTAAAGGCCACTATCTCCATGACTTTTACACACATTACATGAAAGAGGTGATCATAACACTACGTTGATAAATGCCTTCGCATTTCTTAATTTTTACACCTATATGCTAATGTGGCCCATTAAAATCAAAACATAGACCAAGTCCATTTGGGATTTGTATTTGTCATCGCCGAGTTAGTACTCCAACATAACTAGAAGTACTCTACAAGTGAGCATCAACGCATAAGGTGTACATCTTTGAACCATCCACTTCCGAGTCACGACCAAATCCATAATGATCATGCATATTAATCAAGGAAAATAACGAGAGAAATACTAAATGAATTCGATCACACGATCATTTCAATCTAAAAACCTAGATGGTTAGATCGATGGATGATCTCCTATAGGCTACAGGAAGAATCGACTTCAATACCATGACTATCAAAATTTGAAGGCTTCAATGCTAGAAAGTAGAAACTATGTCATAACCAGACTCTACCTCTACACAAACTAGAAATGTTACTAACATGTAGAATCTAAACGAAAACTTGCTGAAAAAAGATGTAGATGTCGCAACCATCCCTATTACTCAGTTCTTCTAGTGACCATTTGTGCCAAATGCCGATTACTCAACCTTCAAATATCTCATACTTTGATACTAATACATGCTTTGCTCTGAACTTCAGTGCCAAGTAACATAACTCTGCTTTCAGGTTTCTGTTTTCATGTGAAAAATACCAAGTCAATTTGGTCCCAACACTAGAATGGTTAGTCAAAGTCAAAAGAATGGCTCCAAACAGCAAGTGCAACAACTAGTCTTTGCTCTCTTCTTAAAAACTCATCATCACCAAATTTAATTCTTCCAAAACATAAACACAAATCTCACAACGGTCTCTTTGGCCCAATGGAGCTCTCATGCGATACCAACGTCGTCCTCATCATCTTCACCCTCTTAATCTCTTCGTCGTGGATCGAGAATGCAACCACTGAAGCATGTCATTGGGTCGACAAGGAGGCTTTGCTGCAGTTCAAGCACGGGATCACAGCCGACCCATCCGGGTTGCTGAGCACATGGATTTCCTCCACGGATTGCTGCAGCGCCTGGCAAGGCATAGGGTGCGATTCGTCGGGGAGGGTGATCAATGCTTCTCGACCCGGTCTCATCTCCGGCGACGACTACATCATTGACACATCCATGAACGGCACCATCTCCCCCTTCCTAGGCAATCTCAGCCAGCTACAGCTCCTCGACCTCAGTGATCTCAAGGAAATGGAAGGGTCTATTCCGCCGCAACTAGGCAAGTTGACATCTCTTGAGTATCTCTTTCTCGATACTAATAAGCTCACTGGGACGATACCCTTGTCGTTTCGTTACCTGACTAAGCTCAAGAAACTGTATCTTAGTGATAACCAGATAACCGGGACGATACCCAGTTCGGTTATTGGATCATTGACGTCGATCAACGAACTGGGTTTGTCCGGAAATGAGCTCACCGGTTCTATTCCTTCTTCGATTGGCAAGATGGGTTTGATCAATCACCTCGACCTTCATGGAAACAACCTTTCTGGTTCTATTCCTGAGGCTATTGGGAACCTTAAAGGGCTCACGTACATGGACTTGTCTGTGAATCAGATAGGAGGAACCATACCAGACTCGATAGGCGAGCTGTCGGAAATGCAAGTCTTGTATTTGAACGATAATCAGCTGAGTGGCAGCATCCCTTCCTCCATACAAGGTCTCAGTTCGCTGCAGTTCTGTCAGTTGGCAGACAATACGTTGGATGGAGCATTACCTGCTTCAATTGGCAACCTTTCAAATATGCAGAGATTGATTCTGGAGAACAACAGGATCACAGGACAGCTGCCTTCAACAATTGCTGATCTTGTCAACATCACTGAGATATATTTCTCTAATAACCGCTTCACGGGCAAAGTTCCCACGAGCTTTGCAAATCTAAAGAACCTTCAGGTGTTGGATTTGTCAAAAAATAAAATCTCTGGACAAGTTCCTCCTCAGCTCGCCAGATTACAGAATCTGCAAACTCTGGATCTGTCATACAACCCACTTAAGTTGGTAACCATACCGAGTTGGATTCAGAGGTTGAATCTTTTCCAGCTAGAATTAGCGAAAACCGGGATCAAAGGGCAGCCACCCAGTTGGCTATCTTCAACGTCCATCTCTTACCTTGATTTGTCGAGCAATGCCTTGACAGGAAAGTTGCCTTCTTGGATTGGCAACATGACAAACCTCTCCTTCCTCAATCTTTCAAGCAATGGGTTTCGTTCCGCAATCCCATCAGAGTTCAAGAACCTTTCCCTTCTAATGGATCTCGATCTCCACTCAAACAAGTTTACAGGGTCGATAAGCACGATCTTTGAGAAGCAGTTTGAAGACCCACGTGGCCGTTACAACTCCATTGACGTTTCTGGTAACCTCTTCACTGGCCCAATTGACGATGGTGTCGGAAACATGCCTGTCATGAGCTCTATCACCTCTTTGATATTATCCAAGAATTCGCTCGGAGGTTCTATACCGAAGTCATTAGGCAATTTGAGCAGTTTGATTACACTACAAATGGTTCAGAATGAGCTCCAAGGGAAGATTCCAGAAGAGCTCGGGAAATGCAATTCCTTGACAACTGTTTTGCTCTCGGATAACGACCTCACAGGCAGCATCCCGACGGAGCTGCTGAATTTGGAAGCGCTGCAAGTGTTCGATGTTTCAAATAATAAGTTGAGTGGCAGGATCCCACGACACAAGACCGCCTTTCCTGCTTCCAGTTTTCTGGGCAATCCTGGATTATGCGGCTCTCCGCTTCCTCCTTGTTAACAACTGAAGAACTGATCAGATTACAGACAATTATTTTGTGACACTCTCCAACCTAGAAATCCAAGCAACTGAATGCCAGATTTGTCCAGAGAATATATGCGTACAACAAATACATTGAATAAAACTTGAGATTTTGGTACCACACTGTTGATTTCTTAACAGAATCCAATTCCAGGAACCAATTGCAAGACATTCCAACCTGTGGTGTGTCGGGTTCTCTAACCCACGACTTCCACATATCAACAGCATTGTACTAAACTATAGTTCACCAAAAAAAAATTAAAAATAAATAAATAAAATCCATTCCATAGTCCCCCATGTACCAAGTCCTACTACTATACACAAGATCCAACGACAGATCTTATCCTATATATGAAATGCAGCTCAGGTACATAACCTATCCTTGATGATTTCAACTAGAATCGCATTGCCAATCAAGCAACTGCACTTTTAACTTTGCCCGTTCACAGCCTGCAAACTCTTTGGACCAATCGATGCTCGAATTTTGAACACAACGACAACGTCAATGAAAACCTTAACATCCGCACTCTCAAGGATGATCTCCCAAACCCGACAACATCATTGATATTCCATCGCATTTCCCCGATTACAAGAAAAACAAAACTACCAATGAAGTGACTTGGAAAAAATAAAAGTATATTGGCCTCGATCACAAGTAACCCATTTCCCTAATGCTGTTAGCGACCAAAATCCTCTTCTAGGAAATCATTCAATCGTGAAACATAGCAAGATTAACCAAACCCACAACAATCAACCAACCGCAAATAGAATCCCGTATCTTGCAATTACAATCGTAACAATATCTAATCATATCAGATTGGGTTCATGACATCATTTTCACACACCCAAATCAAATATATATAAATACAAAGTTGCGAGACTATATTATTCCAATATTCTCAAAATGGGGTCTCTCAATCAGAGAGCATCAAGCGACAAAATGGAGCAAAACCAAGAAAACTAGCGTCACACCCCGCCATCTAGATATGGGTTCTGGGTTCCAACGACGACGAGTATCCGGCGAATTGGGTCGGTTTGGAAGTGACCCGTTTCATATGATCTGTCACATGATCAAGTTTTTGCCTAACTTATTTTCACTTATACGGCCTGATTACATGCGAATCAGTCAGCCAACTCTCAATCACGATCACGTCTAACAACGTTTAAAGGCAAGAAATCACAAAACGCAAGCACGAACAACGTGAAAGGAATTCCTCTAACTTTTATTACAACAAAGGAGTTTTCAGCCCGAACATGCACATTTCTTCACGAACAGTGATATGATCTACGTCTCAAAACAAACTCTATTTATTTGCAACGCTTTTTATATCATATAGATATCCCACGAGAGATATCATCAAAATAGATTTACAATCAAGAATCATATGTTTAGCCCATAATGTCTTTCGCAAAACTTTTTCCCATCATATCCTCTTCTTTTGTTTATCTTTCGGATCCTTATCTTGCGCAACGATATCTTTCACAAATCTTCTTACAAGACTCGTTTTCACCTTTGCCAATCAATCCACCCCAATTGATTAGGTTTCTCCATCTTAGCAATCGTACGAGGCCCATCCAAACTGTCACCCTTAGTTTGGACTTCGAACTTTGCAACCCTAGCTCAAGATTTTTCTTCGCAACGATCTCGATTCACATTTCGCCTTTGGCCACCATCAAACCAAGGCTTCGTTCATTATTCCAAAGTCCAAGCAAACCCACAAGTTTTGCACTTAGCATGGGGGACGATCATAGGAACATTGGCTTGACTTGATCTTTGGATACTTCTTTTCCCATAATAGATAACACACAAAATCCCAATCGACAATAACAACTATTGTCCTTTCTCATCAAGTCCAGTTATCCGTTTAGGATTTAAATTCAAGCCGAACTTAGCACGGTGCCAATGAAGCATGTCATCATTCTTCGTTGGCCTTCACTTAAGAATCTCATCAAGTTCGTTGGCCCTTAGAATACAACACGTTCGCGTCTAAGTCCAAACGCCACGCTACCCATGCCTCGTGTGTCTTTGTCTTTGCCTTCGCTCGCAACAACGTTCGCAAACCCTTGAAACATACCTCGCGTGCGTCCAAGTTCTGAAGTCTGAACTGGATTTCGGGTAGATGTTAGATAGTTGATCATATGCTAGTTATGGATTAATAGGAATGGTGCATTTGCTTGCCGGATTTTCATGGTAGGTTGATGTGTAACGTTACAATACAATTAGTTGTAGTTGCTAGTTAGTCACTGAGTAGACATTAGGAATAGAAGAATCAGTTTTAAGTACGCTGTTCGTGTTGGCTCTTCTTTCTTTCGAGTTATTCTGTGCTGTGTTTTTGTGGTTGTTTTCCGGTTTGTATATGTCTTAAGAAGAGGTTTGATGGCGACGGAGACGACGGAGCGTTTGCTTAGTGTTTGAAGCGGATCGTGCTGGTTCTTGGTTAAAGATTGATGAATTCTGTAAAGCAAAGCAAAGAAGGATACCTATGTGGTTTCTTTGTGTTATTCACATGAATTCAGTTGTATTTGTGCACTGCACAAAATGTGTGTTCACCGACCCAAGAGACCATACCAATCCTAACTTGGTTCACAATTTTGGAGCAGCTAAACTGCTGAAGGATCATTAGGGCTTGGACTGGTACATCGATTAAGTAACTCATGCTACATGTGCCCCTTAGGCCCTCGATGTTCTTGTAAAACATTGTAAGACCATCTAAATGTTTGAAATAGTTGGATTATCATATCATAAAAACGATATTCAATCATATCTCTGATCTATTTGGGAAGGATTTGCTTATTCGTCCGTATGGAGTCGACTGGCAAGGATGAATGTGATCAGCTTTTGCAATCTTTCTATGGTCACTCCTATCGTGATGGAGCGTTTAGTAAAGGAAAAGATAGCAAAACGGAAGAGTACGTGCATGGATCAATCCATTGTTTCTTCAATTTCAGGACACAAGACACAGTGGATAAGGTGAGGACACAAAGGTACATCAGCAGTAGCAGGCAAAATTGTATGGGGGCAAATGCCATGTACAAATTTGTGGAATTTGGCTTCAACCATCAACAAACAAGACACACTGCTTCCCATCTCCCAAAGAACCATAAAAACAGAGGGAATTGCCCATGCATTGAGGTGGTTGTATGAGTGCTTATCATGATCACTTTCTTCTTCACATGTATGTTGTGACTCCTTATAAATGTAAATTTGCATGTTACCCTACATAAACAACATGTTTATTCAGAGAAACTAATCTTAAATATCCGTTTTAAGTTTCGTTTATGTGTTGATATCTATTTTGATTTTTATAGTATATATTTGCAAAATTGCGATGCACTCTTATTGCAATGTCACATATATCATATATAGTTCATGAAGCCATATATGTTCTGAATTTTGTTTCTTTGTTTGATGTTTGATATGTACACAATCAACAGACTGAAATATCCCCAAAATTCTTCAAATTTGAGTCAAACTATAAAAGCAACATAGCGGAAGATCGAAGCAAAGGAAAGTATTGTGCGTCAAGCTTCCTGCAACATTATTTCACTATAATTCATAAATGTCGTGTTGCGTAACAATATTATGATACATCAGATGGATGGCTACCTATCTTCGTCATAACAACACCAACTAACTTTATATACAGTTCTATAATGTTGTTGCGCATGTCCAACATCTTGGCCGGAACTCCGTTCGTCCCAGGAAAAATGCAACATTTATCATGTAGGTAATAAAATTGATCGCGTAACGAATAATCATTTGGACGAGCAAAAAAACATTTTATAAAATTATTGTGAAACCAATATAATTTTTTTTTCATACTATAACTCTGGATTAAAATAAAATTTATATCATATTGTTTAATAGCAAAAAACAACGCATTATAATTCATAATAAATAATATAATTATTGCATAATGTTATATTTTTCATGAAACAGAAGAGTACATGTTTGTGTCGATAAGCTGCCTCTATCAGTGTCTAAGTTCGTGGATGTCAGTGACTACAAAAAACACGAACAATGCATTATTTCGTGATCTATGTAATCCAACAATCGTATCTCTTCGTCTCAATTTAATTATAATATTTTTCTTTTAATAATGAATTTATATTAATTTAATCAAATTTTCCAACCATCTTCTTCCTTCCTTTCTCTCATTATGTCTATTACATCCCATATACATCTTCATTATCATTAAAAAAATTATTTTTTCTTCATCAAATTTTATACAAATTCAACACATACATAAAACTTTGTATTTGAACAAACCGTTATAATTAAATTGAGACGGAAATATTAATATAAAAAGATCATTTCTTGATATACTTGAGATGATCTCAATTTCATCTGTATTTTATTTCCCTTTTTTTACTTTGTTTTGTTTTGTTTTTGTTTTTTTTTTTTTTGTTTTTTTTTTTGAAGTTAACAGTTATTTTTTATATGAAACTTGCAAAAGCCACCACAAGAGTAAAAAAAATGACGAGTGAAGAAGAATCATAGTTCAACAAAACTGGGCCGCTCTAAGTATGAGGTAGTGACTGGCCTTTTTTATCAGCTCATTGGGCCACAAGGCCCAGGCTAGTCCATGCCTTCATCGTGGGCCAAGTCACTCACTTCAAGTCTCAGAAGCTCGCGGCCCAGTGTTTATAGTTTAACTGGGACTGCTAACAAGTACTAGAAAAACTCAAGGGCTCTTTAGTATCGCTCCTTAAAATCATGAAAATCAAAATAAATAATAAAAATAGAAAAAATATTTCAAAAAAGTAATAGCAACAGAAAAACATTAACGAAAATCAAACAGTTTATTAATAAAAAGTTTTTTTGGTAAATGAAATCTTAATCAGTTCTCAAATTGCTTGTGGATAGAAGTGAAACGGGATGGTGAGTTTCTTCCGTTGATGACGATTCCAGATGACTTTGTTACCAAAAGTATAAAAATGACTACGATTTGCCGAAAGATAGGCATTAAAAATTGTCAATGCATACATATTTCAGCAATAAAGCAAGATACTAGTATGTTAATTTCCAATGAAATGGATGGAAGTCGGCGAAGATGATGATGGTGGCATGACCAATCCATATTTATATATCAATCCTTTGGGTATAATTAATCAGCAAAGGAGAAATATGATATGATAATCATATGATATTGTTAAGGTCTTACTCGTGACATTAGGTGATGTAATTTTCCACAATTACATATTTCTTGATATATCAAGAACAATTTCCCTGGTCCATACCAAAGTTTTATGCACTATTACACTGAACTTAGATGTGATCTAATTTGATTGGCCATGTCTTTTTTTATCTTGAATGTGTTTGCTCTCGATCGGATCGAACCGATGTCATCTCAAAACATGAATTTTGCATGATAAGCATTTGATCAGGACGTTTACCAACTTGGTTATACGTTATGATCGTGTTTGTTCCAATTCCATCGATCTACCTAAATCGTGTTTGAAAGGGATCTAGCTTCAACAGTCGGCTTCCTAAGTTTTCGTGATATTTCGAGAAATATAGAGGTTGCTTGATCATACAAGTATGAAACCAACGACAATATTTAGTGTTGGTCCGTCCAAAGCTTGAGGGGAGAGCCTCAATCCCCAAGGATCAGTTCAATAGAATGAAAAAATCTCTTAAATTTATAAACCATTTCATAATTTTTCACGCGATCAATTTGTATAAATTTCACATCATAATATTCGTCATCCTTCGAAAACCGGATGTCCACCAGCTCCATTATGGACTCTTCGTAAAGGAGATCGGACCTGTTCTTTCTAGACTTTATCAAACATTATATAATCCTTTTTCGTTTCGATCCCCAAATATATGTGGTGGTCTACTTTGAATGACTTTCAATTCGAACTTTTCACGTCATCAGGGATAACTCTTCCCTCTTAAGCCTTATCAAAAGTAAGGTAGCCCTTTGACCCTTTCCGAGGTTGTCCCTTCCATATCATATGGTCTCTCAACGAGAACTCCAATGTTACACCCGAAGTATAAGAGTAGAGCTCAATCCCAAAAAACACTAATCCAATAGGAGGAAGAACTGCTTAAACTTATAAATCACTCCATAATTCCCACGTGATCGATATGGGCGACATAGTAACACATTCAATGTGGGTACATTATAATACTTTATTCATCACAATTTAATTATAACAGCTTGATCATACATAAAATTTTATGTGTGTTGCATTTGTATGAAATTTGATGAAGAAAAAATATTTTTTTAAAGATAATAGAATGTAAGTGAGATTTAGAAAAGAAAATGAGAGAGAAGGAGAAAAAAGATGATTTGATAATTTGATTATATTAATATAGATTTATTATCAAATAATATATATATATATTGTATTTATATTAAGACTACAAAAATATTATAATTAAATTGGGATAGAGAAAGTATAACTTTGGCATCATACAATTACATAGCGACTTACATATCTTCGTTTATATCACAATCTTAATGTTTCAAGAGCAATCTGCATTTTGATAACCTGATAAAATCGACCATTCATCGATACATCCTACCCTACACATGAATTTGTATGTCTGAATTTCTTTCACGACACAACACATTTGTTCGTTTAAGTCTCAAATTTATACATGGACGCCAATAAATTTTGGGTTTAGCGAATATATGTCATGATACACATAAATTTGGGCGTGTAATTAAAATCAACGGTTAAAATTAAAATATGATAAAAAGATATATTTTGGGATAAGAGTGCAATAAGTAATAAACCCCTGCTATCAAGTTGATCGATATCCACGTACGCATCCACAATCATCTTTTAATTTTTATTATTGATTTTAATTAAACATAACTAAATTTATATATGTCATAATATATATCCGTTTTTTCATATATTTTCTTAATGTATATATATGAATATATATATATACATAATCAATCAAATTTATTTATCAGCTCACCAACTACAATCACAGGCCACCCACCACGCGATATATCATCAACATGTCAATTCATAAGGACATATAACCTCACGATTATAACCTAAGCTCACCTCATTTGAATAAACCCATTTGAAAACATCTTTTTACCCACTTGTTCCCAATTTTCCCACTATCCAATCAAAAAAGAAAAAGAAAAATAAGTTGTCGATATACTATAGTAACATAGGATACATTATAAAGTGCACCACCATTTATAAAAATACACTGTAGCAATATGCCCATAAACTATACTAACATAATCTTAATTATTGATTTTAAAATAATGAATACCGTCAAGATTTAGTACTGATCGTTGTAAGACTTTGGAGGCATCATCACCAATTATGGAAAACAATAACCGTCAAGATTTAGTACTGGTCTTTGGTTATTGAGCGAAAATCGTCGCACAGGATTTGATGTGTCAATGAAGATTAAATTCAATGTAAGCACCTCTTCCTACCTCTTAACAATGTGGTCAAGATTTGACACATCGTGAATAATGAAATAAGAAAATAATCTCTTTTTTTATGGTTTGTTTCATTATTTGACGTAATTATGTACTTGAGATTCCACCAAACAGAATATTTCAAGATATTTTTTTATGATAAAAAATCAATCAAAATGATTGATTTAAAATCGACAACTACAAATTCTAAATGTGAAAGAAAAATAATGGCTAATTTTAAACCAGTTATGTTGGTTAATTTGTTTATCATAAAAGAGAAGTTTCCTTGAAATGTTATGTGCTCGAGATTTCATAAAATAAAATATTAAAAAAATCAATCAAAATAATTGATTTAAAATCTGATATTACAAACGTAAAAAGAAAAATGACTCATTTTAAATCAATAATGTTACCTGATTTTTTATTACAAAAGGAAAGTTGTATATAATCCTCTCTCTGTAGCAAATTGTATGTAGCAACCTAGCCTTCCAAGTTGCACACTCTTCACTCACATCTTCAAGATATCTTCAAGAGAGAAAGAGATAGCAATCAAGGTAACACAAGATTCATACGATTAGGTAACAAGAGATTAGCCTATGGAGTCTATCCCCGGGCCGATCTCGATGACAACAACGCTCCTGTTACTCATTGCTCCGATAGTTTTGTTTGGCATAATCTCGAGGCTTAGAAGGAAGCCCTACCCACCAGGCCCGAGAGGTCTGCCCATCATTGGCAACATGTTGATGATGGACCAGCTGACCCACCGTGGCCTGTCGAAGTTAGCAAAGCGCTATGGCAGGTTACTCCACCTACGTTTGGGGTTCCTACACATCGTGGCGGTCTCAAGCCCGGACATGGCCCGACAGGTCCTTCAGGTTCAAGACAACATATTTTCCAACAGGCCAGCTACGGTTGCCATAAGTTACCTTACGTATGACCGGGCCGACATGGCCTTTGCCCATTATGGCCCGTTCTGGCGCCAAATGCGCAAGCTTTGTGTCATGAAGCTCTTCAGCAGGAGACGGGCCGAGTCATGGCAATCTGTCCGGGACGAGGTTGGCGGGATCGTTCGGGCCGTAGCAGATAGCACGGGCCGGCCCGTGAACATAGGGGAGCTAATCTTCGCTTTGACCCGAAACATCACTTACCGGGCCGCCTTTGGGACTAGCTCGACCGAGGGGCAGGACGAGTTCATATCCATCATCCAAGAGTTCTCCAAGCTCTTCGGGGCATTCAACATAGCGGATTTTATACCGTTTTGCGGGTGGATAGACCCGCAGGGAATCAACGGGAGGCTTGTCAAGGCCCGAAAATCACTAGACGGGTTCATTGATAAGATCATTGATGACCACATCGAGAAGAAGAAGGCGAACGGTAATGTGATCACCGAGGAGGCTAAGGACGATATGGTCGATGATTTATTAGCATTTTACTCCGAAGACGCCAATGAAGTCGTCGAATCAGATGATCTGCAAAGCGCGATCAAGCTGACTAGAGACAATATCAAAGCAATCATCATGGTAATCAATCTTTATAGTTGCTGTGAATCTCTTGACCTAGCTAGACTTCATCAGGAGAGCACATCATATCACAGAACACAGCATTTCGACATATTAACTCTAAATGTTCTTTATTACATCTTAGACAGAAATCAAGAAACAAGCATGAACATAGCTTGCAATACGAAGAGTTTTCTAACGGTTATGTTACTTGATGTTGATGAGTGCATTATTTTTCATCACAGATATTGCACATACACACATCATGCAACAAGCAAGGTGAGAGGGGGAAAAAAAGACCTGAACTTAGTGGTCCATCATGTGTATCATAATCAGAAGGATATCTTGGTCGGTTCATTATAATGTATGAATTTTAAAGCAAAACCAAACCTCAATCTACATAAAAATGATGAGACTTATCAACATAGGCGTGCCAAAAATCACTCCTCGTTCAAAAGTTTGTACTTACAGTATGGTTTTTTTAAAACACTCTTTCCGACTTTCCGTGCTACAAAGATCTCAATATTGGTTACGGATGAATCCGATATCCACTAGATGAGATGCAGTGGTTAGTTTCTATAAGACCATTAAGATCTCATTCCATTTTTTATCAAGTGTTTTTACTAGCACTAACATGTCCAAAATTTCAAATAGTACCACGTATCTTTTTCGTCAAACATTTTCCACTAAACTTAGATTTTCATTTGTCAACAAGCTAGTGACTTGATCATTGTGCAACCAACCAGGATGTTATGTTTGGCGGGACCGAGACGGTGGCCTCGGCCATTGAGTGGGCCATGACAGAGCTCATGAGGAGCCCGGAGGACCTGAAACGGGCCCAACAGGAGCTCGCTGAGGTCGTGGGCCTCAACAGACGGGTCGAGGAGTCTGACCTCGACAAGCTCACGTTCTTTCGATGCGTCGTCAAAGAAACCCTCCGGCTCCACCCGCCCATCCCAATCCTCCTCCACGAGACGGCAGAGGCGGTTGAAGTAGCAGGCTACCGTGTGCCCGCCAAGGCCCGGGTCATGATCAACACGTGGGCCATAATGCGGGACAAGGACTACTGGTCCGACCCGAACACATTCAGGCCCGCCCGGTTCTTGAGAGAAGGCGTGCCTGATTTCAAGGGGAGCAACTTCGAGTTCATTCCCTTCGGGTCGGGCCGGAGGTCATGTCCGGGTATGCAACTCGGGCTTTACGGGCTCGAGATGACCGTGTCTAGCTTGTTGCATTGTTTCACTTGGGAGTTGCCAAACGGGATGAAACCCAGCGAGGTGAGCATGGATGATGTGTTCGGACTCACGGCTCCTAGGGCTACTCGACTCATTGCAGTCCCAAGCCCACGGCTCTCTTGCCCGTTGCCTTGACAATGTGATTACAGGAAGATTGAAAGCTTTATTTTATTATAAAATAATGTAATCGTCCCTTAACACAGGATTCATTTCAAGTACACAAGTTATACTGTGAATAATGTTTTTGTGAAAAAACAATAATGTTTAATCATCCTATAGCACGGATCAAAGTTTGTTTGGACAAAAATGAAAATCAAACTATTGTAATTCGAATGAGATCGAACAAGTAATACAATTTTTTTTGGTGTGTGTATCAACAAATTCTATAACTCGACGACCCTTCACATACGCCTATAGCAGGGTTTTCTGCTGGTAACACCAGGAGTCTGTGGTCGATCAAGAACGTGCTGATCGTGTTCCTTCTGAGAGGACTGTGAATCCATCCCCAGTTCGAAAGACTAAACTGCGGATAATACCACATAATCGACGGAAAATATCATCTATACAAGAGGCGCATTAGTCTCCTTTCAGTCACGCTTACATGCCCAGCGCACACGACATCAAATGAATCGTTTCAAAAGAATGCAACAAGAATCATCTGAAAACTCCATCTACATTACAAATCCTCCTGTGAGATCAATTGAGAATCATTGTCCGAACAACCCTGACAATCATTATCACGATGACGAAACCATTGAATGCGGAATATCATTGCCAAGGTGGAAAACCTGATATCACTGCTGGTGTTTACACCGCCCCTAAACACAGAAAGAGTAATTCCTCTAGTATAGTTTATTCAACAAATATGGTGATACAACAAATTACAATCTACACAAAAAGTGTCCCAATAATAGTACGAATATTTAGCCCGACCATATCTCTCATAAAGATCAAGGGTGCAGGTAATTACAAGATGCTCCTTTCCTACAGTACCCGCTCTCGTAAAATTTACATATCCGCTGTCCCTTCGGGGTATGAGGCCTCGACGAGCCTCCTTCCCGTCCAAATGAACCCTGCCGGTTCCACGACCCCCTAGTGTTGTTATTCCTCCCGGATCCCAAGTCCACACCATGATGACCACCCCGGTCCTTCGGACCCGGTGTATGTCTTACCCCATTATTGCTGTTGTGCCTTGGCTGTTGCGGAAATTGGCTTCCCCTTTCTCCCTGATTCGCCACAAAAGAGGGACTTCTGTTCATGCTTGCATTTCCAGGACTCATCATCTGACCACTCCCCCCAGCTGAAAACGAACCGCTCCGAGTGACAATAGGGTTTTCTCGTACAGATTCCCAGACAGGGTCCAGATTGCCGGATCCTGTTTTCCGAGAACCATCGCCAGTATTCACATTGATACTCCTGCCCCTGGGAGAAAATAACTCAGGTTGAGGAACTGGAACATCATCCAGTTTCAGCTCCCCCTCCTCCCCTGGACTGGAGACTTGCTCCACATCTATCTTGGGCAAAGACACCTTTGCAAGTGAAGGACCACTACTAGGCATCACTAACTCCGAATGGTGTGCAGGAACATAATCTGGTCTTCGCTTGCTATCGGAACGACCAATAGATCCGGAACGAAGACTTGTCATGGTGGGCTGTGGTTCAGGAACATAGGGGGTTGGTGGTGGCCTCAGCTCACCTTCCTCAGGGCTCAATGGTGGGTCTCCATTCATGGGCGGGGGAGATGGTAATGAAGACGTGGATGAACAGGGGGGTGGCGGCGGTGCTGGTAGTGAAGACAGCGGCGGAGAGGGTGGCGGTGGTGGCAGTGATGAAATTGGCGGAGAGGGTAGATGCGGTTGCATTGGTGATGACGGTAGTGGTGGGGTAGGTGCTGCTGCAGTTTGGTGGGTTATGGTTTCAGAATCATGCAGATGAGGAGAAGAATAAGCTGCCATCACCTCGCCGTCTTGCTCAGAATTTGAAGTTGAGGTTGTGTTGATTGCTGGGGATGCAGTCGCAGGTGAAATACGTTTAGGAGAAAAACCTTCCTGCAGAGATGTAGAATCTAACATTGCCTCCACCTTCCGCTCAAGTTCGGCTGAGGACTGCAGACTCAAGGGCAGGAGGGGCTCTGACTGCACTGGTCTATGTGCCTCAGAAACGATATTCTCCTCAGCCATGAAGAAAGCAGCTGATCCTGCATCCCTCTCGGCTACAGGGCTGGTAGAGTTCCGACTAACAGTAGGCAGAGGAGATACAGGAGCAGGCGAATGAGCTTGAGGAACCAAACTCTCTTGACGAGTGCTGATATAATCTGGCTTCAACTCACCCTCTGCCATAGGGCAGCCAGATGTGTCTGATTGTACTGGTTTGTGACCTTCAAAAACTAAATTCTCATGATGCAGCGACAAACCATTCACCCCAGTGTCTCTCTCGGCCATAGGACTTGTAGAGTTCTCACTTATATTGGGCAGGGGTGACACCGGAGCAGGTGAATGAGACTGCGAAACAAAGCTTGATTGATGCAGGGAGACGTATGCTGGCTTAGCCTCTCCTTCTACCATAGGGGTGTCCACAGTAACACTACAAGATGGCACCATAGCAGGTTGATGAGATTGACCAAACAAGTGTTGCTGAAAAGAAAGAAATACCGGGTTCATCCCACCCTCTACTTCAGGGCTACCAGAGGCATGAACACCTGAGGCCTTTGGCAGATCATTGATATCTATGGGAAAACCCCCATGCCGCTCATCTGCACCGATGGAGTGTGAATGGAACTGTGTATCACATGTGGAGCTCATGGCGTCATGCTTTCCCAGGTCAAGAGGCGGGCTGAGACCCACCAGTGGGCTAAAACAATCGTGCTCAGGAGAATCTATTGAGTCATCCATGTTCATTCTAGAGATCGGAGAAATCAAACCATGCAAAGACTCCAGTGCCTCAACTTCTGATAACAAATCAGAGACAGATTCATCACCTAAAGTGCTGAGCTCAATAGGTTCCATTCCATGCCACCGAGAAGCATAATCAACATGAGACGGGGAGTGAACTAAATGACAGTTTTCTGGAGTCGGAGTATTGTGGTCACTGACGGGATCCATCTGTCTCATTGAAGAGCCCAAGACAAGATCAGCGTCTAGCTCCTCCAGGATAGGCTTTGCAGGCATCGCAGAATATACACTCCATGGACCAGAAATATCAGGAATTTGTACCACACTGCCGACAAGACTAGAAGCAGTGCTCCAACTAAGAATTGGACCCTGACACGAAATGTTCGAAGAGACATGCTGACTATCCACTGCTTCATGAATCCTCGCGTCCAGACCAGCATGATTTGGTGCAGCAGCAGGTAGATCAGAAAAGTGGGTTTCGGCAGAAACGCTGCTCCAACTAGTTCCAGAGCTTTGCCCAGGAACATTTGAAGCAACAGATAGTTGAGTTTCAGGAACATTTGAAGCGACGGATAGTTGAGTATCAGGAACATTAGAAGCAATAGAAGGCTGAGATTCTCCAACTGGGATATTTACATCGTCAAGGCTATGAATGACAGAAATCCCAATTCCACAGGAAGCAACGGAGTAGGCACCCAAATCTTTAGCAGGAGGATCCTCAGCAACAGATTGCTTGTTTTCAACTACCAGGTCTTCCGTGTCCTTATGGTCCCGTTCTGGTGTAGGACTCGGCATGCCAAAGAGATTGAGTGCCACAGAAGTTGAGCCAGCATAGCTGACAGAATTTTGCTGAGGGACAACTGAAACAGTATCTTTCTCACACTGTACGGCCTCAGCTTTGAGATCTTCAATCTTGGCCTTTGGTGCAGGACTCGGCAGTTCAGAGCACTCAACCTCAGCTTTGTGATCCGACTCTCCAACTGAAGTCGAAACAGAGGCAGAAGACGAATTGGAAGCAGCTACACTGTCCACGGAAGTTTTGTCAGGAGAAGAATCACCTCTCTGTTCAGAAGACTGATCAGGATCATCAAGGCTAGCATTATCTTCTCCCCTATTTACTGCGCTTGTAGGTTCATCAGGACTGGAATTGGCAACTGCTTGATTCAAGTCAGAACATCGTTCTCCGTTTTGTTGTTGATCTGTCCACAACGGATCAGTCTTAGCTCTCAACCCCATGACACACTGAGTTTGAGTTAAAGCATCAGTCAATAGTATTGATCGCCCTTGGTTTTCATCCGCCCTCCATATTCTCAGATCCAAGGGGAAATAACCATTTGAATTCCACTTGCGCAGTTGCAGCATGCAAAATGGTCCTTGCATTTTTCCTGAAGGATCTTCGTAATGCCAAATCTTCTCTAGATCCCTATTATCAGACGCCACCATACCACCCAAGGAAGGCGTTGTTGACAAATCAGTGGAGACACGATGTGGGATGGGAGGAACAACGGTTGCATAATGATTGACCTCAGCCCTCCGATCCCCACCATTTCTCAGTTCTACCAAAATCCTTGATACAGCATCGGCACCTTCAAGCGTCTGAGGGGAGTCACAATCTCTATCATTGCTTCCAGAAGTACTTTCCTCTTTAGAACACTGAGATTTTGCCGCCAAATTTCTCTTATGCTCCCAACTGGAAGATTTAATCTCAAGTGTCTTCACCCTATTAATGATCGGTGTATTCCGAACTCCTTGAGGGGAACTTTGCCCTACACCTTTAGCATTATAGTAGGGCAATTTGGTAGATTTTTTTGCATCTGCAGAAATATGTAGCAAGTAAAAAACCCGGGACAAATGTCGTGATATACAAACAAAACTTAAATGACATGGATGTACAACTAACCTTGCGTATAACTGTCGGGTTGTTCAGTATCTTCATCAGACTCATAAGCTGGATCCATCCGAGTATCAGCATGCACTTCTGGCATTTCATGACTCCGATGTTGACTTTCTTCAGGTTTATTCAGGAGCTCCAATTTTTCCATACATTCTCTAAGCGTAAGCATGGTTAAGAAAAAGCAAAGAGGCATCGGAAGCATAAAACAAGGAGAAGCATGACAGTAGAGCAGTGAAAAGAAGTGCAACTGTGGAATCACAGGTCATCCAGAAATAGCATCAAAGGAGTATTAGGGATTCAAACTATAAGCTCATTTAGAAGTTAAATTAATAAGTACTAAATTTTGGAAAGCACAGAGATGAACGGTAATAGAATCAGAAATGAGTAAACTAATAAAGGATATTCTTTCCGGTGTCCCATCTCACTTGCACGATCACGGAGATGATTAAGCTTCAATATCTCTGCCTCCAACAACTATACCAGAAAAACAGCATCCCGTCAGTGACACCAAAAAATTCACATGAGAAAAATATACAACCAATTGGCACCTTCTTTACATGATTTGACATGGAATCTAGAACCAATAAATGGAACAATAAAAGGATGGCTCCTCAAATTAACTTCCACTGATTATAGACACTTGTTCCGTCCCATAACCCAATAAGCATTGCAAACATCACCACATAAGCTAATCCAACCGCAACAATCACATTCTAAAAATAGTAGTCTCGGAAAATGTATGTTCAAAATCATCTTTCCTTCTAAGTAAACATGATCATCTTTCCCTTTTATTACTCTATTAAAATATCATATTTTAGAGATTGTCAAGGAAAACAGACCAGTGCACAACATAAATCCTCTATAAATGACTTTTCCATGTAATTTGTTCATAGGAGATCAAGAATATCTTCCAAATCTTATTCAAGAGAGAAAGAGATCCCATCTCTGTAATATTGAGACTATTTTTTCCATCAGACTTCAGGTTACTCACATCATTCACTCTCACTGTCTGCAATGCTTTAGCTTTTTCCTGAACCTCACCCTGCGATCAAGATTGAAAGTTCTTCAGAATACCACTAAAAACACGCAAAAGAAAAATCAACAGCTCATTGCTATTTTTAAGTACCACAGTCATTCTTGCAACAAGTCCACATTTCATACTCTGCCGTAGACGTCTGCATTCATCCTGGTAAGCACAAGAATTAAGGAAACATAGTCAGCCTTCTGTTCAAAAGGGGAAGCGATACCAACCAAATAGGAAATAAACTTCCTATACCACACAGAAAGTAGAAACAGGATCGGAATGGGTTACACCGAGGATAAGATTGTCGATCACCGTCTACCAAAGGGTACACAAATAGATATAACAGATTCAATTTGACAAAGTGATTGAGAAATTAATGCTAGTGCTACTAGCACATCGAAGAGCAAAGGTTAGAGCAATTTAAAAGAAGAGTGTTGATCACCTCAGAAAACTCCTGATTTGAAACAGCATCAATTGCGACATCCTCTACCTTGCTCAGATTTAAAATCTTAAGCATGAAATCTGCTGATCTGTTGCCACTTTTGTATTGTTCAGTGACCTTGCCAGTACCTTTCCAGATGTTCATAAGACAATTTCAATACTGAAGAATCATGGCTTGAAATAAGATATATGAAGGGTTCCAATCAGTATTATTATGAACATACCTACAACACGAACCAAACGATAATTTTCAGGCTTTTGGTCACTACTGGAGATTCGAATACGCACAATCGAGCCAACAACTTTGTCATGAAACTTCTCAGAATCTTCAAGTAGGTTTTCAATCAAGCTCCGTTTGAGATATATTAAATTCATGTTATGGACATCAATCGCTGCATAATTTGCTAGGTTGATTAGTCCAGATTTATCATCCAGCTTCCTGTAAGGTTGCTGCTTTTTATCTTTATTTGTGGTCTGTATAACCTCACCACCCTCATCTATCTCCACCGGAGTTACAACTGCAGCTTGAATTGTACCATTCGGACGATATTCACCTCTAAAATGATATTCCAGGAGCTTCAGCATTTCAAAGTGACCAACCCGATCTTTACCAAATAGAGTTTCCAACCTTGGATCACAAATAATTTGGCATTTCCGCCGAGGATCACGGAGTTTATTTTTCCTAATATACTCGAGAAGAAGAGCTTGAACTTCGAATTGGGTAAGTACGGAAGTGTCTCCATCACGCATTAGTGTAACAAACTCCAGCAACTCTTCGGATGCCCAGTCTGCAACCCCACTCGTATGTGGAATCCTAACATCAACCTTATCAAGCACTTGCGGCTCTATATGCGGTAAAGTTGTATAGCTTTCAATTTTTCTATGTTTACGAACGTTAGAATCCGATTGTCTTGTAGCAAACGTCAAGGCAGGACCTCTATTGATGCCACGGGAAGAATCATCCAACCCAGATTCTTTCCAGGGATTAGCAGCTTGAATAAGCTCATCTAAGGTTAGGTTCTCCTTCTCCTTCAATAAAACCCAATATACCTTAAACAGGTACTCCCAGCTAGTCTTGTCGTCAAAATCTACAACCTGACCCTGAGGAAATAATAATGAAAACCGAATTTTGACGCCAAAAAAGAAAAAAGAACAAATGAATAATGTTCACAAATGCAATAAAAGAACAACATAAGCTATAGAAGCAATATAGGCATTTAATTAAAGTTTGGTATGTAAAATAACTACTAATATACTAACCTTTCCCCATCCGGGCACTAAAATCATGTATTGGATAAAATAAGTACCATACACATCCACGTTCTAATATGCATAGGACAAAACTCTGCCTAACAAGGAACACCAAACTTCTGATGAAATATTTTGTTCTTCTGTTTGTCCAGCGATGCCTCATATCCTCAAAGAATACAGTCAGACCTCTATAGAATATCTCCTAAATATAACATCACAATCTAGTGCATGATAATTACAAGATAGAGAAGTTGCAAAAAAAAAAAAAAAAAAAGAGGAGGAGAAATTGGCTAGCCCTAGAGTAGACAACTTTTTGGAGAGAATAGATCATGGAAAGAAAGAGCAAAGCTTAATACAGAGCTAGATTGACCAAAAATAAAGAATAAAAAGCTCAGTCATATCACACTCAATAGAAATTAGTCGTACCGATTCCTTGTTCCCTTGAGCCACGTTTTCTATCAACATAATCGTTGACATACATGTTTTACAGAATCCTTTGTTCCTTCTTACGCAAAAGATATCAGCTTGCTTAACGCATCCCTTGCACAACGAGTAAGTGCAAGTATAGCACATAAAAAGGGCATTTTTCTGACAGCTGTTACATAAGTGCCAACCTGAAATAGAAAGCAAGCAACGTCGTGATTATTAATCAGTATATAAAGAACCTCAAAGCTTAATCACAAAAGGGAAAAAAAATCGGCGGAACTACTGCTCATATTTCAGAGTGTGTTATGGAGAAAATCCATTGATTTTTCATTTGAAAGCACTAAACCTGAAATTCTTTACCGCAAAAGTCAAATGCCAAAGCTTAAGTACATATGTGCCTCAAATACTATGAAAAAAATTGAGACCTAAAAACATGCTTAGAAATTCAACTAAACTCAAAATTTTGCATCACACTGCTACTTTTATGTAATCATTGGAGCTCTAAAAGAAGCAACCGAATTTTTTTACCATTAAAGAAGCAACGGAATTAATGACACCAAAAGCTACACTTCTGCCATTTATAAACCAAATCCAGAATAAGTGTGCAAAAACATCATTGTCCATTGGAAGACACCCAAGCTCATGCTTCTAACCACTTTACACCACTCTTTCATTAAGTCCAGAATTCTTGCATCTGTTGCCAGGAACTTTTCAAGTACCATCTTCTTGGATTTATCTGCTTTTCACCCCCAGTGCAAACCCTAAATCACCAATAGGTGTCCACGTTCCCAAAAAAATGGCAGTAATAAATATGTTCACAGAACTTCATCCCAACCCGCATACAACTGAACGCATCCTCATCTCCAGATGGATAGTTCAGATACCTAGATGCTCCTCTATGATCTAGATCAATCAAATACAGCTAACAGCCCTTACACATCAAAAAGAGGGGTTATATGAAGAATATACAGGGTATAGCACCACGGGGAGTGGGAGTAAATAGAGAGGAAGATGCCTTCTAATGTGACATAGCAACATCTTCCTCGACTCTCTGAGAGCCATTACCCTCATCGCCTTTCAAAAGCTTCTTTTACTAGACCAAGGAAAAGGTTATCTGTATTTGACATTCAATAGCCTAGCTATAAATCTTTTGTCCATCAAAGTTTGGTATCACATTAATCTATTCTTTTTCAAATTATGTCATACAGTAGAAGGTGGAATTTAGGTGTTGCTGCTAATTATTGAATCAGCATGGCGCATTCGGGACTATGAATCTCCTGCAACAAAAGGAAGAAACATTATGGCTTGTCCGTCAAGGAATCCCAGAGTAATTTCTACTTTTCTAGTAAGAAAATTTCACCCCTCTATGCTTGATACTAGCTTTGCCAATATTATAAAATCACAGCTAGACTCTTAAAAGATGCTAAAAGTAAATTTAACGGCTCCGGAAACCTAATGTTCTCCATCAAGCACAACTGATTGTCAGACAGATTTCCTTTTGGACAGCAAACCGATGCAGCTCTTGTTTAAATTCTAGTGCGACCTTTTATCCTTTTCTAAGCTGGTCTCATGTCCACGTTTCAAATGAGGCATTCGTCTAATATATTATCCACTCAAGACAGTTCAATATGCAAGAGGAAAGTTTAAACTCCAGATGGTATGCACTGATCTTAACCCTTGTTTCATGATTTTCCAATACTATCATGCCATAAGGTGACATGCGTTTCAAATCCCTACATCGTAACAAATCGCTGATCTCTCCAGAATTTTCCAAATGAAGGCATTTCAAGCAGGGATGGAAGGAAAACTACTAAGGTAGCTATCACTGGACCGACCATTTCTAGCAATGTATCATACTAGGAGCTCATCAATCAGCTGCCATATCACTGCGAAAGGTGTAAAGAGTTCAATGTTTTTCGAAAATTGAAGTCTAGGGCACAGAATAACAAACTGATAGCTCAATTAGGGCACAGAAAATCAAGCGGATAGCTTAAAGGTGTTTTTTTTCCAAGTTAAACTTAAACGCCATATAAAGTATCCGCATTAATGGTTTTTAAATGCTTCAAAGATGAGAGAAAATTTCCCCACGGTAACCTAAACAACAATGCCGACACGTAAAGAATCAAACTAGCAGACAACATGAGCTTCACTGCTACTAACAAAACCACACGAAAAAACCTAAAAAGCATTAGACCTCAATCCAAGCTGCTACGAACAACAAATCCACAACACAATCAAAACCACACCATAGAATAACATCTACTTCGACTCTAACACCAGCACTAGCACGTACCGCAATTCCACCTTAGCCTCCCGTGGAAAAATGCCTCGTCCCGCTTCACGCACGCCGGATGATACGCCTTCGGACAATCCCTGCACCCAAAAAATAAAGCAAATGCCATCATCATCACAAAACCCCAAATCCACACCTCTCCGTACCAAAACCCTAACATCACATCAAACCACACCTCACCACAAGTTCACACACTCAACTCACCGTCGATCGCAAAGCACGAGACTCCCTCCATCGAAGCAGATGAAACACACATCCTCATCCTCCTTCTTCGCCCTCTTCGCCGCACCCTGACTCACCACCCCCGCCGCCGCAGCGTTCCTCGGCGGCCTTCCCCTCTTCTTTGCACCACCAGCTCCGACACCAGCTGCGACCACTTCGGTGCCCCCAATTCCGACTCGATCGGGGACAGTCAAAGCAGGATCATCGTCAACAAGCTGAGGTAATACAGCTCCATTGGCAGTAGGATCCGAGGAAGAGCTCGGGTCGAGCTCCATGGACCCGAATCGGGAGTGGAATTGGATATCCTAGATTGATCGATTAGGGCATCGAAGGGTGAAAATCAAAAGGGGGGAAATGTGAGGAGAGAGGGAAATGGACACGATAGCTTGGTGTGTGTCGTGTGTGATTGGTTGATGGAAGTGATTAGCTGTGGGAGGGGGGAAAAAGAATGAATGAATGAATTAAGAGGGAGAAAAGGGTGTATGCGAAAATGCACCGTCGAAAGTGGGAAGGGTGAGGAGAGAGGGGGGTAGATGATTCAGTGGATTCTGTGCGTGGATCTCCCCCCTCCTTTTTTTATGTTGGTTTTGTTGATGTCTCGCTTGTATTTCTGTGTATCTAGTGGACTCTGCTGCTCTTTTGGGGCGTAATTGCCTTTTGTTTTTACTTCTTTCATAATTTACGAATAAAAATCTTAAGATATCATAAAAACAGTATGAAGCCAATTAATACTCCCTCCATCTCGTATAAAGTACATCGATTTAATTTATATATAATTTTATATATGTGTTGATTTTTATAAATCATGATTATATTATCTTTTAAGATATTTAAGAAAAAAATAATGATAAGATGAGTTGATTTGATATCAAATAAAAAATGATATGTTTTGATATTTTTGAATAAAAAATTTTAAATAAAAAAAATATCAGAAAATGTCATTTATAGTGAAGAACATGCAAAAAAATAAAAATATATATATATTTCTATAAAACTGAGAGAATATATCAATATATCATATTGGAAAATAATTATTAGGTACTTTTATATTATGTCTTAAAATATCATTCGCAATGCTATTTTTTTTATAAGGTTATTTGTGATGTCATTATATAAGCGGAAGGTTTTGAGGGTTAACAATCAAGCACGTGATTGCTTTTCAGACTTGGATTCAAGATTTGATCAACAAACAAGAAGATTAGGCCACGGTAGTTTGTAGCACGTACTCGATGCTCCATCGTCATTGCAATACCAAGATAGACGCTAGCTAGGTGGTTTCTACACCTTTGCGATGCACTATTTCGTCATCAACCACTGTAGCAGCTATTGAGCTTGAGTTGCATTTTTTATATTGTTGAAACATGTAAATTAGTTATGTCAACTCGAAGTGATAACCTAACCGGTTTGAATATTTCATCATCGTCGTGTATAAAATCTTAAACACCTGAAAAATGATATGTATACATTCCTAATCTAACTTTCTTTCTTAACCATTATCGCGTTTTTGCATTCGAATGAATTGGCGCGTTCAAACCAAGGAGCATATGGGGTAAGGAGTCGCAGTGGACACAGTCCACGCTGCATTTTTAGGTTTGGTGGAAGCGAGGAAATGAAATGAATGCGTGTGGAAAGAGAAGCAGGCAAGAGCCATACATATCGTATGGAATGGGCAAGTTCATCATCGGTCAATTATCCCTTTCTCAAACACCTGATGATGATTGGTACAGTACTACTAGTATATGGCTTCTCTTTTCATTTTCATGTGGTTCCATTTGAGAAAAAAAGCCGGTTGTTTGTCTAGTAAAAGAAAAAAAGTCGGTTTTTTAAAAAATCAAAAAAATCAAAATTGAATTTCAAAAAATAAATAATAAAAAATTGCAATCAATAGTTTCCTTTCGTTATTAGTTGCTTGTTTCCTCGAGGTCTCCTATGTGTCCCAACAATTGTAGTCCAATTCCTATTTGTCCATTCCATTACACAAAAATAGTCTTTTTTTTATCTATAAATATTAGCTAATTATACTATACACTCATTTCGTCTTAAATAAATTATGAAAAATTGATTTAATGAAATCATGTGATATTTTGTTGTATTGCACAAAAATATCATTGTGTGACGGTAAGAAAAAAAAGAGAAAGAATTATGGATGTATATAAAGGAAAAAAATAATGATCGAGAATATAATATACTAATATAAAGTATGTGTGATTTTGATATCTATGCACGAAAAACATATCGATTTAGAAAATATTATGATTTATATATGATATTTATTTTTAATAATATATCGTAATTTATCTGATACGGTGTATAATCTTTTATCTCTTGAAACGGGTTGACATGTTCTTATTTGATATACGTACCTTTCAGCTATAAAATAATCAAGTACTCGTATGCATGTGCTAGTTAATCATAGTAAACAACCCGATCGAGGGATTAATTTCATTTTTACTCGTGTACATGTGAATTTAGCTCATGCTTTTTTACTTTCATTATCGTCTTGTCGATATTGATCAGTTCAATCCTTTCCAAAAAAAGATAATGACATACTACGATGTTATACTAAAAAATCCATATCATGTGATTGAATCAGGTTCTTAGAACAACAAATCAACTGATGCTTATGACCCTTTGTTTAATGTTTAACATGGGAGTACGATTTAATCAAAACACATAGGACTATGATTAAGCAATGCCTTGTGAGGTCTGGTCATATTCTAAAGTCAAACTCAAAGTTAACTGTTTAAGAGTTTGATTATGATGGCTCATGCACAGAGAAGGACGAGGACATGATATTAATGGTTATTTATTCTTCATGTCTTCCATCTACATCGCACCATTAAATCATGCATAGATATGCCATATATATGTGCAAGGACCAAAGCAACGACAAAACACTAAATTCATACTGTACGAAAATGTAACATTTAAATTCCACTTTTACTTCAAAGGAAAATAATTAAACTGCATATATACATATCATTTCTTACATTTATCGTCAAATATTTGACCGTATTCTTTATATTGACAACTTATTTTCTTATTTCCTTTCCCTTTAAAACAATACATAGAATATACTAACTTCGTCCCTTGTTAAGTTGTTATAGTAGGCATGCGTACAAGATAATTATTCAAAGTAACCAAAATAATTCAACCTAGCTTAGAGCATACTTCCTATGTAGGAGTCTCTTAACTCAAAACGCATATTTTCTCTCTTGATTAACAAAGAGAGTGTGTTTATTCCGAGGATAAAAAGGGTGGGATAAGATTAATAGTCCCCTACCCACTTAACTTTGTTTTGACAATTTAAAGTTCATGGGGAAGGGATAACTTACCCCTTATTGGAGGACTAATTAACGAGGAATGGGTGCGATAAATAATCCCGAAACGAATATTTTTGTAGGATTAATTTGCTTATGTAAAAATAGTCCATTTTAATATTATCATTTGTTTGTTTAGTATATTTGGATATTGGACTAAACTAATTAATTATATTATGAGCGTTTATCATGTGAAAAACAAACACAAAACAAAAATATTAAAATACACTATTTTATCCTAGGACTATTAGTTTCGGGACTAATAATTCAAGACTAAGTATCCCACATTATCCTTTTTCCAAAACAAGCACACCCAAAAAATATTAATTAATTTTTTTTACTACAAAAGATCAGTTATGAAATGTTATCCTCAAGTCACATTTTGATATCTTAAAAGACATTCCTCTCACATGATCTTTTTGGATCAAAATGCCACATTCTTACAACTACATTTTGGATTTATAAAATACGTTGAAAATATCAATTCTCCTTATAAATTATTCATTTTTTACCTATAAATTTTTTTTAAAAAAAGAGGAATTCATAGTACATCTTCTAGCTATACACCCCAACAGCATCCTGGTATTTGTCGACGACATAGTTAATACTTCAAATCTAACACATTTAATACAAAATAATATATAATTCATCAACAAATTAAGAGAAATATAGTTGCATGAGTGAATAATTTCTCATGGATTACTAATTTACTATATTCGTTCACGTGCAGAATTGATCATAATGCCAATAAATCATATAGATCCCAAAATTGATTACCAAGAAGAATTAGTCTCTATTTTTCATATTAATTATAACATATACGTATTTTGTATTATTATATATATATATAAATATAAATATTATTTTCATATTTGATCATCCCATAACATGTATTAGGTTAAAGTACATAATTTACATAATCATTAATATTTTACGATAAATTTATAAAAAAATAATATTTGAATATCGTTAAATGTGTGTCAAATTTTGGATTGATATATATATATATATAATCAAAACATTTCAATATTTAAGAGAGTATAAAAAATTTGTAAATAAAAAATACATCAAGATTTGAAACCAACATTTGTCAACAAACCAAACTAAACTATACAGTACTTTTTGTCAAACCAACCTAAAATGTGATGTCATTTAAACTCAAGAACTCAAA